>JAXIVD010002373.1:30000-35000 GCA_036785275.1 Cancer borealis | reverse complement strand
AGGATTAATATGCAACAAGATCAGTGCGGTAAGGTGTTAAAAAAACTTTTAATTCCCCTAATAATATTGGACAGAAGTGTGACCTATGAAGAGGGTATAAGAAAGAAAAAATAAGGTGGCAGAAATGAGGGGATCTTTTATCAAACTCGTCTTGTAAACTCAGATATATGATATCATTTATTGTGTAACAAAGGATCTACATGAGAAAGTATTGGTGGAGGTCGGAGGAGGCGATGCTTTGGCGCGAGGGTTGGAAGCAGCTCACGAGAAACGGTGATGCTATAAGTACGTGGGAAAAACTTACACACCATTTGTATTACCTCTGCCAACGAAGTTAAGATAAAGCTTATGTTTTTCACTTTGTTTGTTTGTCTATTTGTCTGCTTGTTTGTTTTTTGTTTTGCTTATTTTGTTAGTTTATTTGTTTGTTTGTTTGTTCTAATTATTGTTGTTATTAGTATTAGAACTCCAGCTCCGAACGTCTCCAAAGTCGAGCTTCTGAATTCTTACACAAGTTCCGCTTCCGAACATTTACAAAGTCACCTTCTAACGTTTCTTAAGTCTACACTCCAAACGTTTCGGAAGTCCAGCCTCTTGAGTCATCACTGCACCAGCCATTATCTCTACTGTTATTTCCTTTAGCTCGGTAAGGAGAATACCTGTTTGCACGATGTGTGTACATTGTTTATATCATAACATTATCTTTTTTCTTAGTGTTTAGTTATTGGTTGACATTTCATACGCAAATACCTAACAGTGTTTCGTTGTCTCCAGCGTCTGTTCAAAACATTGTTGGTGTTTATCAATAAATAATATTGCTGTGAGAACCTTAATGAACTACTCTTGTTTTATCAATACTGATGAACTTCTATTTTTCTATTTTTGTCGTTTGGCTGCAATCAAAGAAGCCATTCTTCCCGTTAGTGGTATCGCCCCTCCATCGCAAGGAAGTGTATGTATTTTTTAAAGTTCAGAACCTCAAGTGTACATAAGAACATAAGAACATAAGAACATAAGAAATGAGGAGACTGCAAGAGGCCACTTAATGACCTACACGAGGCAGTTCCTTGTCCCCCACCCTTGGAATAATCCAATATGTAGCCATCCCACCTGTCATCCCTATCCATACTCTCATCCAACCGTCTTTTAAAGCAACCTATTGACTCAGCACTTACTACGTGTCTATCCAGCCTATTCCAATCATTCACGACTCTGTTTGTGAACCAATATCTACCTATGTCTGTCCTGAATCTAAGTTTTTCTAGCTTGTACCCATTTTCACGTGTCCTATCCTGGCTACTAAATTCTAAAACCTGATCAATGTTGCCCTTATTAATTCCTTTTACCCATTTGAAAACCTCAATCATATCCCCTCTTGCCCTTCTTCTCTCTAGGGAGTGGAGATTAAGACGTTTTAACCTATCTTTGTAGGGTAAATTTCTCAGCCCCTGAATCATCTTGGTCATTCTTGTCTGAACTGCCTCCAAGGAGCCTATATCCTTCCTATAATAAGGGGACCAACATTGAGCTGCATAATCTAGGTGGGGTCTGACTAACGCTAAATACAACCTCAGAATTACCTCAGAACTCCTATTTGTCACACACCTACCTGTTTCACAATGTTGCAGCCTTTGCAGTACTTGTGTTGCTGGACTAGTACTTCCTCCCTCGACTGGCAGCTGAGTAAGTGCGGCGCCTCCGTCCTCAGCCTTTATAACCAGCCTGGCAGATTCGCGGCCGATGTAATTGCATTGTCCATGGTGTGCTGTTTTTTTAATGCTTGACGACATTGCAAAGTTTGGTGGGGTGATGGGCGGGATGGACGCGTGAACGGCGTAATGATCACGTGTTAGTCAAGTTTCTTCTTCACTTTTATTTTTAATTCGATAATTTCCTGCAATGGGACTCCGATGACTCATTTACCATGATGAAATATATTATATAAATAGTAATTTATTACGAAGACACACCAGACTGATGGTGTGTGGTTAAAACTGGCACGATGATAATGGTTAATGCTATATCTAGCCTCCTGGCTAGTACAATGGTAGCGCGCTGGCCTTGCATTCGCTAGGTCGGCAGATCGGGTCTCCGCCCGGGCTTGTGATACTAAGTTGTTTACTGGGAGGAACTGCTGTGGTCGGGCACCACAGTGGTGCAGCGGTGGTCCACCATGGCTGTGAGGCATAGACCTCTAAACAGAAACCAAATAAAACCAAACCAAACCAAATAAATATACTAGTTGGGTGACTCGACACTGTATGCATAAATTTCATAACAGATGTAAAACTACGTACATGCTGTAAACTTTTTAGATTTGAATCTTTTATTTTCAAAGAGCAATTTCTCACCAAACAACTGTTCTAGTTATTTTGTTAAATAAAATGGAAATAGTTTTAGATAATAAAGATTCCTTTATACATAATTATTGAATGATAATTATGCAACAGAGAAGGGAAATGTTTCATATATGTAACACCAGTATCAATGCTCAGAGGAATGAAAAAATATTTGGAATCTTCCATTAATAAAACATTTTCACTGATAAATATTCAATTCAGACGGTTTTTTTTTTTCATTTCATCTTTATTCCTTTTTTTTGTAACAAATGTGAACCAAAATACATGGCTTAAATTGAATAAAAAAACCATATGATTCTACAACATATTTTTTTGGAAAGAGCTTAGCAATCAGTTTATATTATGGATATTCATGTACTTGTGTGTGTGTGTGTGTGTGTGTGTGTGTGTGTGTGTGTGTGTGTGTGTGTGTGTGTGTGTGTGTGTGTGTGTGTGTGTGTGTGAGTGTGTTTAAGATGATAGAAGAGTCTCCATCAGCAACACGAACAGGGCCACACCTGAACCCAGGGACAGCAGGTAGAAGGCGCCTTGCAGGTGATCCAACCCAAGAACCACCTGATTCTCCTCCTCCTGAAAAGGATGCTTAATTAAAGTAATCTCTCTCTCTCTCTCTCTCTCTCTCTCTCTCTCTCTCTCTCTCTCTCTCTCTCTCTCTCTCTCTCTCTCTCTCTCTCTCTCTCTCTCTCTCTCTCTCTCTCTCTCTCTCTCTCTCTCTTTTGTAATCCATTTTGCCCTGCTTCAATCTTCATTTGCAAACAAAACATTTATATCTCCTTACATCCGTTCATTGAAGAAGAATCTTGCTGTAATACCTGACTTTTGAATCTCTCCTCATTTTCTTGATCGAGTTTGGCTGCATCACTCTCCCTGATCTCCTTCACCTTCCGATCCATCACCTCCTGAGTCCACAGCGGCACCAGACCGGCGTCCTCTAGGCGGGAATGGAGGCTTACGAACTCATTCAGGAACGGAGCTCCCATCCTGCATATGGGTATATGCATAGTTGTGGAAGGACGGATCAGTGATGTGTTCATAGCTATTGAACTGTACGCTGTGATGTATGGTATTGTTAAGGGTATGACACCTGTGTAGCGGTGGTGGTACCATAGTCGCAGTAGGCTACATCTGATGCTGCTTGGGAACTCAAAGTAATGGCTACACCAACAGCAATTTTTCATTGAAGGAAGGAAGTCGTCGGGGATGAATGTTTCATATGTTCAGTACAATTTTGTTTACAGTAAATGCCCTACCTATAGGGGATTGATGATTTTTAGGATAACTGGACCTTTTTTTTATACTTCAGGTGGTAGCTTTGAGAAGTACGTAGATAGATATATGATGTATATAGCAGCGACACTTCTACTACATTCCACATACCAACACACTCAGCAGCTGAGCCTATAATTGCCTCCCAGGGGGACCGCGGCCGAAGCCCAAATTAACTCCTTGACCTCGCCTCACCTGTAACCGCGAGGCCAATATAAGCAGCCACACACACACACACACACACACACACTACTCAGTCATCACTCACACAGTCAATCCACCACGAGCTTACCACTAGCTCACACCACAGCTCACGGTGGGGGAGCCAAGCCTCGTGGCTCCCCTCACACACACATCACTCACCATCTCTCACTCCAATGTACAGCAACCTGTATATCAACCAACATGCATCAATAAACCACAAAAACCAAAGGCCGGTGTTGTTCTAACCCTTATGTAGCCTTCACATCCTCCGCTACATGTACGACTATATACGACTAGTGAGAAGTGTAGAACTCATTTTTAGTAGGTCAGAGTCACAAATTGGGTCCGTAAAGCATATGAACTATGAGATGAGAGTCGGAACAGGCTCCGTATATTGGAAATAGCGGACTATACAAGGGAGTTTCGGTCCTCTCCGTTTGCTGACACTACTTGTCACTGGGGCGAAGTGGTGCCATTTGAATCTTCGATCAGCTGCCACGAAAATTTTTGGACTATTCTGATATTTTGGATCTTGCTTCATTTTTTTCTAAATATGGATCATTTGGGTTTTTGGACTATCAATTTTCGGATTATTTAATGGTTAAATCAACTCTACAAGATCCACGAAACCAGATATGTTCCCTTCAATCATTGTAAGCATTCAATATATATAAAGACACTTTCATCTGCCTCACCTTCCACAATACTTGCCTTATGCCCCAGCCAAAGCAAGCAAGGATATTGAACTCCTCGCGGCTTATGTAGAAGGGGGTCTGTCCGGAGCTGTCCGTGTATTTCGAAGATATAACTATTTGGACGGACCTTTTGAATGTGATTACAGAGAAACCTCCGTCCAGTACATTGTTCAATATAGTATCCAAATCTCGCACCTGAGGAAGGAAGACAGGTGTTATGTACATCATATGTACATCGTATGGGACGTCACAACTTCGTATCGAGTTCATTTATCCACTTGTCTGTTTCATTGTTTTTATAGATCATATCACTGTTACTCTGATATCCACTACGTGGTCTGTTCTTATTAATGTTCTCACAGTTGAAAGAAATGTATAATGCATGTTATTCATAATCATGGGAATTTACTGCATTTTCATACTCACTGAAGAGCTTCAATAAGGAAAAAGGAATAATACACAGCTTTGAAAGCAT
>JAXIVD010002373.1:0-25000 GCA_036785275.1 Cancer borealis | reverse complement strand
GTGGACACGCTGGCACCAGTGTAGCAAGAGATCTCTCGGGCAGACAGTCCCGCTAACCACAGCCAAACCAACTTCGTCCGAAAGGCGTTGACTATTATCTTGTTAAGGAACTGCCTCTGCATCGTTCTGGGGAAAGCGTACTGTTAAGTCTTGCGACTTATTTCTGACGATTTAGTTTAGAAGGTAACTTTGCTGCTGATGTCTATGAAATAAACCATAGGATTCAATCAGCATTGTGAAACTGGAAAACTATGACAGGATTAATATGCAACAAGATCAGTGCGGTAAGGTGTTAAAAAAACTTTTAATTCCCCTAATAACATTGGACAGAAGTGTGACCTATGAAGAGGGTATAAGAAAGAAAAAATAAGGTGGCAGAAATGAGGGGATCTTTTATCAAACTCGTCTTGTAAACTCAGATATATGATATCATTTATTGTGTAACAAAGGATCTACATGAGAAAGTATTGGTGGAGGTCGGAGGAGGCGATGCTTTGGCGCGAGGGTTGGAAGCAGCTCACGAGAAACGGTGATGCTATAAGTACGTGGGAAAAACTTACACACCATTTGTATTACCTCTGCCAACGAAGTTAAGATAAAGCTTATGTTTTTCACTTTGTTTGTTTGTCTATTTGTCTGCTTGTTTGTTTTTTGTTTTGCTTATTTTGTTAGTTTATTTGTTTGTATGTTTGTTCTAATTATTGTTGTTATTAGTATTAGAACTCCAGCTCCGAACGTCTCCAAAGTCGAGCTTCTGAATTCTTACACAAGTTCCGCTTCCGAACATTTACAAAGTCACCTTCTAACGTTTCTTAAGTCTACACTCCAAACGTTTCGGAAGTCCAGCCTCTTGAGTCATCACTGCACCAGCCATTATCTCTACTGTTATTTCCTTTAGCTCGGTAAGGAGAATACCTGTTTGCACGATGTGTGTACATTGTTTATATCATAACATTATCTTTTTTCTTAGTGTTTAGTTATTGGTTGACATTTCATACGCAAATACCTAACAGTGTTTCGTTGTCTCCAGCGTCTGTTCAAAACATTGTTGGTATTTATCAATTAATAATATTGCTGTGAGAATCTTAATGAACTACTCTTGCTTTATCAATACTGATGAATTTCTATTTTTCTATCTTTGTCGCTTGGCTGCAATCAAAGAATCCATTCTTCCCGTTAGTGGTATCGCCCCGCCATCGCAAGGGAGTGTACGTATTTTCTAAAGTTCAGAAACTCAAGTGTACACTGCCAACCACCTACCTGTTTCACAATGTTGCAGCCTTTGCAGTATTTGTGTTGCTGGACTAGTACTTCTTCCCTCGACTGGCAGCTGAGTAAGTGCGGCGTCTCCGTCCTCAGCCTTTATAACCAGCCTGGCAGGCTCGCGGCCGATGTAATTGCATTGTCCATGGTGTGCTGTTTTTTTAATGCTTGACGACATTGCAAAGTTTGGTGGGGTGATGGGCGGGATGGACGCGTGAACGGCGTAATGATCACGTGTTAGTCAAGTTTCTTCTTCACTTTTATTTTTAATTCGATAATTTCCTGCAATGGGATTCAGATGACTCATTTATCATGAAGAAATATTTTATATAAATAGTAATCTATTACGAAGACACCAGACTGATACTGTGTGGTCAAAACTGGCACGATGATAATGGTTAATGCTATATAATAGTTGGGTGACTCGACACTGTATGCATAAGTTTCATAACAGAAATAAAACTACGTAGATGCTGTAAACTTTTTAGATTTGAATCTTTTATTTTCAAAGAGCAATTTCTCACCAAACAACTGTTCTAGTTATTTTGTTAAATAAAATGGAAATAGTTTCAGATAATAAAGATTCCTTTATACATAATTATTGAATGATAATTATGCAACAGAGAAGGGAAATGTTTCATATATGTAACACCAGTATTAAGGCTCAGAGGGATGAAAAAATATTTGCAATCTTCCATAAATAAAAAATTTTCACTGATATATATTCAATTCAGATGTTTGTTTGTTTTTTATTTCATCTTTATTCCTTTTTTTTGTAACAAATGTGAACCAAAATACATGGCTAAAATTGAATAAAAAAATCATATGATTCTACAACATATTTTTTGGGCAAGAGCTTAACAATCAATTTATATTATGGATATTCATGTACTTGTGTGTGTGTGTGTGTGTGTGTGTGTGTGTGTGTGTGTGTGTGTGTGTGTGTGTGTGTGTGTGTGTGTGTGTGTGTGTGTGTGTGTGTGTGTGTGTGTGAGTGTGTTTAAGATGATAGAAGAGTCTCCATCAGCAACACGAACAGGGCCACACCTGAACCCAGGAACAGCAGGTAGAAGGCGCCTTGCAGGTGATCCAACCCAAGAACCACCTGATTCTCCTCCTCCTGAAAAGGATGCTTAATTAAAGTAAAATCTCTCTCTCTCTCTCTCTCTCTCTCTCTCTCTCTCTTCTCTCTCTCTCTCTCTCTCTCTCTCTCTCTCTCTCTCTCTCTCTCTCTCTCTCTCTCTCTCTCTCTCTCTCTCTCTCTCTCTCTCTCTCTCTCTCTCTCTCTCTCTCTCTCTCTCTCTCTCTCTCTCTCTCTCTCTCTCTCTCTCTCTCTCTCTCTCTTGTAATCCATTTTGCCCTGCTTCAATCTTCATTTGCAAACGAAACATTTATATCTCCTTACATCCATTCATTGAAGAAGAATCTTGCTGTAATACCTGACTTTTGAATCTCTCCTCATTTTCTTGATCGAGTTTGGCTGCATCCCTCTCCCTCATCTCCTTCACCTTCCGATCCATCACCTCCTGAGTCCACAGCGGCACCAGACCGGCGTCCTCTAGGCGGGAATGGAGGCTTACGAACTCATTCAGGAACGGAGCTCCCATCCTGCATATGGGTATATGCATAGTTGTGGAAGGACGGATCAGTGATGTGTTCATAGCTATTGAACTGTACGCTGTGATGTATGGTATTGTTAAGGGTATGACACCTGTGTAGCGGTGGTGATACCATACTCGCAGTTGGCTACATATGATGCTGCTTGGGAACTCAAAGTAATGGCTACACCAACAGCAATTTTGCGTTGAAGGAAGGAAGTCGTCGGGGATGAATTCTCTGTACAAGGACAGCATAATTTTCTTTCATCATTATAGAGTAAATGTCCTATAAATCGAAACCGGTGGTGATTGTATACATTGAAAATGACAGACTATGCAGAGGAGCTTTGGTTCTTTTCATCTCCCGCTCCCCGCCGCTATAGATGCACGGCATAGTGGCGACTTGTTTCAATTTTCGACCACCTGTCTCGAAAATGTTGATATTTTGGATTTGATTGATTTTTTAAATTTTGGATTATTGGATTTTTTGCACTGTCAATATTCGGATAACAGAGTTTTTACTATTATTTATTTACCATTGTCTAGCTATAAAATAAAAAAAAATGCGCCTCATTAACTCCACAAAAGCAGCAAAATCATTCAGTAAATACAAACACGAATGCTCGCATCTGCCTCACACCCAACAGTACTTGCCTTATGCCCCAGCCAAGACAGGCGAGGATATTAAACTCCTCGCGGCTCATGTAGAAGGGAGTCTGTCCGTAGCTGTCCGTGTATTTGGAGGCGATGAGAATTTGGATGAACTTTTTGAATATGATGAGAGAGAAACCCCCGTCCAATACATTATTCATTACTGTGTCCAAATCTTGCACCTGATGAAGGAAGACAGGTGTTATGTGCGTCGTATTGGACGTAACAACAACATCGTATCTAGTTCATTATCAACTTTGTGTTTCATTCTACTTGTCTACTTGTATAATTTCAAAATCATTTGATGCAGCAGCTCATTGAAGGTTTGCTCATCAGAACAATATTATTGGAAAATCTGAGATTATTTTGGTATTTCCATTTATTTCAAATTGTGCATCCCATTCTAAGTTCATGAATTCTTCCTCAAATACTGCAGTGAAAAGTACAAAAGAATTAGTTATGCTTCTCACTAGCTTAGTTCCACTAGTCATTTCAATAAGGAAGAGTGGAAAGTATAATATAAGATAAAGTGGGGGCATACTGCACTGGTATAATACAGAACTTTGAAATCATCCATACAATCCAGTTACACTCACTTCCATATTTCCGTATATTTTCTTCATCACTGGGCTCGTTTGCTTCCTGAAGAAGGTAACTGGTGCCCCGTTGAACAGTGTCTTCTCCGACCCCCATCGCCAGTTGTCCGCCTCCACAAGGTCATGAAAACTTTCGAGGGTCCTGGACCTGCCCTGAACTGTGAGATGGGCGATGAGGGAAGACTTGAACCCTGTGGAGATGATAAGGCAGAATACCAGCCACCATCCCACCAGCAACTGCGGAAGGGTTAAGGCAAAGGTTGAGAGGCATACCCTAAAGTACATTTTGGAGCGTGTATCATATTTATATCCTTAGTCTTTGAGGTTATCATGATGTAAATAAAACCATGCCTCATATTATAGGATCGACTAAAACAGTGAGTTACCAACTATGGTAGTAAGAAAATTAATTAACTTTGTCCGTGAAAATAAACCTATGCATATATAAACTACTTAACAAGCGCACGCTGCCCAACTTGACCTTGATATAATGCAATACCCTTGTTTTGCTAACACACCTGTCCTGATATGTTTACTGACGGGTCGGCAGGGGGCTTCTCCAGTAGGGCGCCCCAACTATAGGAAAGCGCTGTGATAAATTCGACGTCAAATCCTTGAGTCAACAGCCTCCACACCTTCTGTAGAACCCACAGCACCACGCCCCAGACAACCATACACGCCAGCAGGCAAATCCATAATGAAGCTGAGGAAAATTTTCGAAGGTTTTACAAAGATTTTTGAGCTATAATAAAATCCGAGGACGTATAAATTTATGTATTCGGTTTTCTTTTATAAGAGTGCACATGCAGTACTGCCTTGCTCTGTTTCCTCGCTTTTATTGACAGATACTCTTAAGAGAGACGTGCCAAGTACACTCCACATCCTAAACTGATTTTGTGATGTGGTTGCCTCAATTTTTACTACAGACGTTCAAAAAGTAAACTGCCGAACAAAAATACCAACTTGTGAATGGTGTTAATAAGGAGAGATGGGCAGGCAACAATGTAGGTTTCAAGGACACAATAACCAATGTGTCGGCTGGTTCAAGTCGGAGATAGTTAATAACCTCAAATCGGGCTGAAGTCGGAGCAAGAATCATGCAAAGCTCCGCCTCCTCCCGCTGCAGTTCCCCGACCATGCCGCTGTACTGCCCATCAGGACCGAGGTACCCGAACGACCTGGTGGGGTTTTCTCGCATCACGTATCTGATAGTGCAAGGAAATCCAGAATAAACAAGTTAACAATTCATAAATAAATCGTTGATACATTAACATCGTCATCAGCAATAGCAACCATTCTGGTTCCTCGCAGTTGTGTGTGTGCGTGTGTGTAATGATAATAATGATAATATAGACAATAATGATAATAATTATAATACTAATAATGCATGTGTGTGTGTGTGTGTGTGTGTGTGTGTGTGTGTGTGTGTGTGTGTGTGTGTGTGTGTGTGTGTGT
This sequence comes from Cancer borealis, assembly GCA_036785275.1. NCBI lineage: Eukaryota > Metazoa > Arthropoda > Malacostraca > Decapoda > Cancridae > Cancer > Cancer borealis. The sequence goes on along the minus strand of JAXIVD010002373.1, from coordinate 19,437 downwards.
GTGTGTGTGTGTGTGTGTGTGTGTGTGTGTGTGTGTGTGTGTGTGTGTGTGTGTGTGTGTTTGGAGTGGAAACAAAAACGTACGTAAAATTGAAAGCCGATGCGAATGTGTCCAGAAACCTTCCATTAAGTGAGTCTTTGGGCGTCACGATAGTTCCACCGTCATTATTCCGTTTGTAATCAGTATAAGGAAAGTTTGGCAACACAGTCGCTCGAAACTTATGTCCATGCATGTTTTTCAAGGACTCTGCAGAGCAACACGGTGAATCAAATGAGTCTCCATGTTAAAGACAGTTACAGGTATGAATCCTTTCATTCCCTATCTCAAATGTGCAAATGAATATGAAAGATCAAGTAACATACACATTATAAGGGCGGTTCATGAGAATAATTCATCTACCAATGTGTGGGATCCACGTATGAGGGTATCAGAGAATATATTAGTTTCCCAAACTGTATATTGAGGCAGGAAATCAGGAATAATGAGATATACACATAGAGCTTCCATATACCTTTTAACAGATCTGGATACTGTAAAGCAATGTTCTTGTAGTGCTGATCCCCTGCGAGGAGGGCGAGATTCCACCGGTGAACAAAGGTAACACCCACGTACCCGCTGCTACAGAACAGACACCGCCGGTATATACCGACTCCAACACTAACTGAACATAGAGACGAAGAGGGTGGCGTCAATTTATCCTCATACATAGAAAACATGTAAGAAATACATGAAAGAATGTTACTTACATTGTAATCATACATGTGGGGAGTTTAATTCGAACATATCTTAAACACTGGATGTACATGTTGGTTTGGAAGGCTTAACAAGACGTGAGTGACTGATGGCGGCTCCGGCAGGTGAAACTTGAGCTGCAGGGTTTGGGTGGAGGGCCAGGTAGAGGCTGTGGACTGTGTTCCTGAGGCTGTGGTGGAAAAGGATGTCTTTCACCCACGCCCTGTCTCCCACCACCACCACCCGCGTCTCAGGCCTCTTCCACAATCCTGCCTGTTCCAGCAATCTGTCCAGGAAAAACTTAATACTGACTTGTAAGGCAGACAGTCTGTGGTGCGTTTGTTTCATCCCATACTTGAACCCAGGCTGGCGAAGTGGCCATCCATTCCACGAGTTATAACACGGCACTACTGACCTTATGTCCCGTTACCTGAGTGCAAGGGTGCTGTTGTCGTTGTCACCGTTGAGGTGAAGGATCACTCCACGACACGTAATTGTAGAGTCTCCGAAAAGCGTCTTATCGATATGATGGTGATGGTGTTTCACTGAAGGCGCCACAACACCCACACTCCCTTTCATGTGTCTGGAAAAAAAAAAAAAGGAATACTATTAGAAATCAGTATTGCCATCTCCATCACAATCCGTAACTCATCTCAACTTATCTAAACATTTGCAAAGTTCAAAGCTGAAATGGGACATTGAGGCAACACAGATCTCCTAGCAAGTTGTACATCAGTCCTATCACTACAGTGGTAACGATAGGATGATCCCTTTACTGAAGAACTGGTGAAGAAACAGAATTTTGTGCAGCTATTACCAATGCAGTGAACCTTCATTTGGCCGTGTTTCTGCCTACTCAGGTTTATTATTTGTGTTTTTTAATTGTTTTTTTCTTCTTAAAGTTTTTTTTTCTGCCATGTGATACCTCATGAGAAGACTCAGAGGCTTCCGTAGTGTTTGAGCTAAACTGTTTTGAGTCATTCCAAAGGACTTGTTAATGCCCTACCAACCTGACGCCTTCACGGCTTATCGCCGCCACCGCCCAGTTCACCGCTCATTGCTGCCACCATTATCCTCGCCCCCACAGCCTTACGTGCTCTTCACTTTTGTATATTTACATAATTAATTCGCTTATTTCATTACTGTACTCTGAGGGCACAGTTCAATAGGTGGCCGAACAATGTAGTAGCTGCTGGCTTCCTGTTTATCTTTGTGGCAACCGTCTTTGTCTCCTGCCTCAAGGCATCTAATTTGGCTCCCGCTTCCTGCGGTGATTCCACATCCCGAATGTGATCAGCTGCCTCGCCCTGACTACACGTCTTTATAGCTTGTATCTCCAATATTTGTACAGTATTAATTAAACAAATATCACCAAGTCAATGAATGATCCCTATTACAAGACGTCTCCTGTAGCAGTTTGATTATTTATTGATACAAGAACACCAACCAGATTTTTATTCTGTGACACATTTCATAGTTTACCTGCGTATGGCGGAGAATACAGGTGAGTGAGGCGTAGTGGTCATGAGTACTACATGACAGCTAGAGAGATGATGCTCCACTACCTGCCTCACCATTGCGCCCACCTCCTCCACTCCAGTCTCAGCACCACCTACAAGTATCACATCCAACTGTGATGTTGCCATCAGCAGGAGACACATAGCTGACGTCCACATTGGTATTTCTGCAATGAAGAATATTGGTTTTTCGTGTAACGATGAAAGAAATGGTTTACTGTTTTCCTGAGTTTATTATATAGTTTATTCATTTATTTATCTATTTTCTTACTATCTTTTTTTTGGAGATAACATATGATTTGTTGCATATACGTATACAAAAATAAATACATTATTAATCATTCTCTCTCTCTCTCTCTCTCTCTCTCTCTCTCTCTCTCTCTCTCTCTCTCTCTATATATATATATATATATATATATATATATATATATATATATATATATATATATATATATATATATTCCTTAAAAAGGGAAAAGGGATTGAAAAACCATAGCCTTTGTATTATTTTAGAACTCATGTTTTTCCTCCTGTTAACGTACACATGCAAATGAATTAAGTGAATGATAACTAGAATAAATCATTGCACAGTACGGGAAATCATTTATAGACCCAAGTACGACATATTTGCTTATTTATAAGCACTTTACAAATTATTGAAAAGGCAAATAAGATACAAATTCATCTATTTATTTGTATTTATTAAAATATTCAAATGTTTGTGAACTTCCTTATTATAACAGGCTGTGTAGGTATTATACAAATTTGTGTCGTGAAATTAATATGCCTCGCTGCCAGTAACATTTCTTTGAGACTTTATTTGTATAATTTCAATGGAATTAATTTGAATTGCATGTACAAGGAGTTAAGTAGTGGTGCGTTCTGTCTGTCGGGGAATACGGCACCGCTATCTTGCAGATCCTTTGTTCGTTTAATCTGCGAGTGGCCTGGCTGGCTTCCATGACCCTCTGCAAGTAATCGTTTGCCTCAAGAGAGAAGTATTCCTCCAGTATCCTCTCCGGTTGTCTACCTTTAGAGTGTTTCGACTCCAAGGAGCCTCCCGTTTGCCACCGACGCACCCAGCGGTACACAGTGGACACGCTGGCACCAGTGTACCAAGAGATCTCTCGGGCAGACAGTCCCGCTAACCACAGCCAAATCAACCTCTTCCGAAAGGCGTTGACTATTATCTTGTTAAGGAACTGCCTCTGCATCGCTCTGGGGAAAGCGGACTGTTAACCCAATAGTCTTGCGATTTGTTTTTAATTATTTAGATTAGAAGGTAACTTTTCTGGTGATGGCTATGAAATGATGGATGGATAGACAGATTTAGGTAAGAAAGTTTGCAAATAGAGAAACAGATTTGAAGGTAGCTAAGTTAATTTTTTTGTGAATAGTGTTTTTTCAGAATTTATTCAATACGTTTCTGCGCCACAGAGTTCGTGCATAATACCACTACAGAGAAAATATGTTGTCTCCGACAGCTACTATTCGTGGCCTCCTTTTACTTGGATACCCATACTGGAAACTAAATAAGTATATTGCTTTAGAAGCATTCCTATAGGAGACTAATGTTTAAGATGAAAACGAGCATGGATCAGTGTTTCCTAACACCGATCATTGTGATCAGTTAACGATAGTATTTATTTCATGGTTAAAACATATGATAATTTTATTGGTATATCTAATTATTAATCTATGCCACATAGCAGATAGTTGGTAAATATTTGAGTGCCAAAAAAACTCGTAGGCTATGACAAGTTCTAGTATTTCCGTGTTTGCTTGGATATTTTTGCTTACGTCCTCTGCTTCGAATGTTTATGCAATATCAAAACTATTACCGATTATTTTTAGTATTAACAATAACAGTATCATAATATAAATATCTATTGAGCAATAAACAAAAAATCTAGTAGGTTCTATAGAAAGAATACCTAACAGTGTTTTGATGTCTCCAGCGTCTGTTCAAAACATGTTTGGTGTTTATCAATTAATAATATTGCTGTGAGAACCTTAATAAACTACTCTTGCTTTATCAATACTGATGAATTTCTATTTTTCTATCTTTGTCGCTTGGCTGCAATCAAAGAATCCATTCTTCCCGTTAGTGGTATCGCACCGCCATCGCAAGGGAGTGTACGTATTTTCTAAAGTTCAGAACCTCAAGTGTACACTGCCAACCACCTACCTGTTTCACAATGTTGCAGCCTTTGCAGTACTTGTGTTGCTGGACTAGTACTTCCTCCCTCGACTGGCAGCTGAGTAAGTGCGGTGCCTTCCTCCTCAGCCTTTATAACCAGCCAGGCAGGCTCGCGGCCGATGTAATTGCATTGTCCATGGTGTGCTGTTTTTTTTTAATGCTTGACGACATTGCAAAGTTTGGTGGGGTGATGGACGGGATGGATGCGTGAACGGCGTAATGATCACGTGTTAGTCGAGTTTCTTCTTCACTTTTATTTGTTAATTCGATAAATTCCTGCAATGGGACTCCGATGACTCATTTACCATGAGGAAATTTGTCTGATATGTATGTACTATGCGTTTCAGAGGCCGCATTACAGGGTTACGAAGATTTATTTAACTTTTCATAGTGTTTCAGATCCCTAAGTGCATGATGTAAAAGTGATAATGACAAATACTTGGAGAAAACCAAAGTCTTATGTCATGGTAACCCATATACAGTGGATACGGCCCGTCAATGTTGTGCGTTGGTATTTACACAGCTAACGTGGCAGCCGATATATTGTACACACTTTTAGCAGGGCAGATAGCATGGTTGCAGCAACAACTCGGGTTATGTTGATTTAGAAGCTATCAAATGTTTTATATGACTAAAAGTAAAAGGTTGGACGAGGTGCAGATGCCATTTTCTTTCGTAGCCACACGCCATTCTGGTGAAGATCTGAAAATTTACCGACTGTTTTACTGAGATGGAAATTGCACTATGTCACATTTATGCAATCCATATTTTCGCGTATATTTTATAACATAATCATGTATTCTGGCCTCCAAAACAGGGCAGTGGTCAGAGCTTCTTGGAGGCTTCCCTGTAAGCCTGAAACCCTAGTGGGATACTTGGCGGCCACCAATTTAGTAGATATACCTCAGCCCTTAAATAGGTTCCATCTGAATGACAGAATAACGCCTTCTCCCATTTCAATTTATGGCTACAGGTTTGGTATTCAATGTATTAATGTATTGTATTATTTCTGTTTTGGGCAGTACGGTCAATTTGGGAGCAGATACTGGCAAAAATCAATATTACACTAACTACTAAAAATAATTTCCGCGGCTACTAAAAGGGAAGTGAAACGGATGAAAGTTTATAGAACATAGGTTACATTATCTTATCATGTCAGTTATGCTGATACTAAAAAAAACACTCAAACCGAAAGATCTCTGTAGGATTGCGTATGGTTGTGAAACAGATTGTATGAGTTATTTTTTGTTGGAAATCTAGTTTTTGTTATATTTTATGGTAATACAAATCATTTTAAATTTTATTCATGATGTATTAGGTAATAAAAATGAGATATACACCAAACTTTGTCATATTTATATCGGTTACTTAACCCGGAATTAGTTTGATAAATATTTGGCAACTATTTTTGTAATGTGTGATCTGTGGGTGTTATTTTGACTTAAATTGACGCCGCTGAGGTATGTGGTTGGTAGTGCCAGGTATACTTTGTGTGTGGGCGGCAGAGTGGGCGTGTGTGCGGGTGTGGGTGACGTGGCGTGGGTCATCTGCTAACTTTCCCTTTAAAACCTGTCCCTAACTTACCATTATTTTTCCTGATATTGTTCTTGAGTATTTGAGGGAGTAGTGACTCGTAAGGTGTTGTCTATTTCAAAGTGACTCCCGCAGAAGGTGAAAAGGAAGAATATGGTAATCACTGCTGTAGGTTGAAATGGATAAGATATTTATAGTAATTTATTGTACTCTGGTGATGATCTAATGCATTCTTCTGCTCGTTCTATGATTCCATGTTAATCTGACGGACAGGTTGATTTTTAGTAAAATATTCGCTAAAATCATGCTATTTATAGACTTACTAATTAGTATTTAGGTGTACGTAATTGTTATTATGTCTTGGCCCCGATTACGTTAGGTCTATAGGTTATAGGCAGTGATGAAAAATGAGGAATATTGAATGGTAAAATCTAAAGAAAAGTGGTGTGCGTTTTGAGAACTCCTTACTACAAGTTTACCAACTGGCATATCATACACGCTAACTTGGCCTCTTATTCCCACTGTTAGTGTCAGTGCTAGGGAAGAGGTGGATACTTAAAAAACTACTAATTTGCAATGGAAATTAGTGTAAAAATTCCAAACCCATCAAAACGTGTTATAAATAGTGTATGGTAAATAGCTAACAGAAATTATTATAGATACTGTCTTGCTTACAAATTATAATTAAAGACATGAATAATTATGAATTTCCATCCCACAACCAGAGTAGCAATGGAGCAGCAACGGCACCACCAAGCAGAGGGAACAGCCAAGGTGAACTGGACCAAAATGCCTGCCTCCCCCATCACTCTCCAGGAGAAGACACAGAAGGTGTTCCCCGAAAAGAACTTCCTTGTCAAGAGTGAAGCTGAGTTGTTTTACGGAATAGCCTTGCCAGAGGGGGAGGAAGTAGGCGAGGAAGGTGAGACTGTTTGTGTTCTTGTTGGTGATGGTACACTGCTACAAAATCTTTTATACTCATCCACCAAGCCATTTTCTTCACCCACACATTCATTCATCCCCTTCAGATATCCAAAAAGTATTTGTGGACAAGACAGAGTGCCTGGCTGCCATAAAGAGATACCGAGGATCACGTTTCAAGGCCTTCAGAACATATGAAGAGGCTTTAAAGTTTTCTGAGACTCGGGCAGCAGTGATAGCTTCACATGGGGTGTCAGGGGAAGAGGGAGCTGTCACACCTCAACCCACCTTAAATGTGGAGAAACCCAGTCCATTCCGTGGCCCAAAATCACAGGACTTGGTTAAATTCAGGAAATCCATTGAAAAGGGGGATACAAATTACTTCTCTAAGGTATGTTGCTCTTTTTCTTTTTGGAGGGTGGTGTATGTGTGTACCTAGTTGTATTATATAGGGCCTGATCTACAATCTTGTGGTTCTGTCTTCGTATCAATATTTGTCTACTTTCCTTTGGTTGTTGTACATTATTTGCCACTATTACTTCTTCTTTCATTACATTCCAAGTATTTATACTTCTATGGGGAAAGCTATACTTTTTTGTGTCATTCAAGCAAATTCCTATTTGCAAGTTTTTTTATGTCCTTCAAATATCCAGCCTCTTTTTTCTCAATAGCAGATCTTTTGTACCTGTTTCCTGCAGATTGTTCATCAATTAATATTTTGATATTAAGTCTCATCTTTCTCTTCTCTTCTTTTCTGTATTGACCATAAAAGGACTATGTCAAAATTTTATTGTTGTCATTAATGGTTTCTTTGTGTGTTCGTGTTTGTGGCTTGCAGTGCATAGAAGAAAATCCTCGTTACCTGGTGAGCAGTGGTGACACACCTTCTGTGCTTCAGGAAGGTTTCCGTTATAATTCACTCCATGTGGCCTGTCGCAACAACCAGCCTGCCTTTGTGGAGAAGGTGAGAGAGAGAGATGGATAAACAATTCACTAAATGTCTTTATTTTAAAAAGTTAAGATAGGTAAGAGAAAGAAGTGCATGTGTGTATGTGTATATATCATGTCAGTTCAACAAAGAAGTGCATGTGTGTATGTGTATATATCATGTCAGTTCAACAAATGTCTTTTTTATAAACCACCAACCCTTCACTAACATCACTTCTCCACCAACAGGTCCTCTCCATCGTCTCCCGCCCTGAGTTCTTCCAGCGGCTTTATCCTGATGATAGCTTTGAGAGTGCCACCAGACGCAGTGCCTTCCTACTTGACCTCTACCTCAACACCCCAGACAAGGGCTTTAACGAGACCCCGCTACACTTTGCTAGTAAACACGGCAGCCTTGAATGTGTCCGGATCCTTGTGTCCTACCCAGGCTGTGATATAGCTCGCCCTAATAAGTATGAACAGACACCAGAGGAGGTAAGTTGTGATGAGGTGTGAAGGAATAAATTAAGCTGAGGTGTGTAGTTGGGTGAAGAAAAGGTGGATGTGATAGTTGAAGGAAAGGGGGAAGCACGTGGAGGGTAGGGTGGAGGAAGGGGTAAGAATTGGGTTGTGACACTGCCCGTCTTAGTAGGTATGGGTAGTTGTTTAGTGGGGTTTGATAAGGGAGGTGCAATTGTAGCTGATTTAGGGTGGGATTAAGATACAACAGGGTAGAGTTAATAGTTTTGCATCATGTATTCTGGTAGAGTGCTCAGCTTGACCTAAAGGTTACGAATTTTATCCTGGCTCACGGCAACTTTTTGATGAGAAGGGCAGTGCTCTTGTTAAACTTAGCATAACTGTAGGGTACATAGTTATCTAGTAAGAAGGGATTATTCTATCACTCTTTGCCTCATACAACCCTAGTAATTGAAGTTTTATTAAGCAAATTGCCTTAATATGTGAAATTATCAACTCTGAAAAAACTCCAACAAATCATTATAATACATCAGCAAACTCATAACAAGTAGAAAGCAACACCAAGGTTGAATGGAATGAAATACAATGACTGAAAACGAGCATGGATGTAAATGTGAAAATTATGTAGTAAGATCAAAAATAAAATTTTTAAAAACATGAAATTAACACTGAAACAAACTTGAAAATTACTGATAAATACTCCAGGGCACAAAAAACAAAAGTAGCAATAACAAAATACCATGATGAAAATGCAAGTATGAAAATATGCAAACCTGGACACATCTAAATTGTCCATCATTTCTGTCTTTTGTTATTTATTCATTTTGGTTTATACTTTTTATGAAATTTTCTATGGCGTGGTAATTAAGTCTCTCTCCCCCAGATTGCAGGTAGCAGGATGAAGGTACCATCAAAAGCAATCATTAAGGACATTTGTGAGTCTATGGGTAAGCAGTTTTACGTGCCTCTGCTCAGAGATGATGACCTCTGCCTGCTGCCTCGTGTGGGGACTCCTTGGTCACCACAGCTGGACTCCCCCACCAGTCCCCCTAATGAATGGCTCCTCACCTCCAGTCCCCTTAGTGTCACCCCCGCCAGCCCTATCAGCCCCTCTCTCAAGGTGTGTGTTTATATTTGTTTCTGATTGTATTGTTGTGTTTACCTGTTTATATTTACCTTTTTGTTTATATTATGTTTGTGTCTAGGATTGAGTCAAGCTTGTAGCGCCCTGCTCTCTTTTCACTAGTTTACATGTCATTCTTTTCTTTTTTCTTTTTATATTTATCCTTTTGTGTCATTTATGTCTTGCATGGCTGGGACAACAAACTGTCACTTTGGACCAATCACTTGTGTATGTGAAAAAAAAAATTTTGGTAATGAACTGTGCTTTGTTCCCACATCCTGCATTGGTATAGATGACTGATGCACTTTAGTCATATCCTTGCTGGAAGCATACACCACTTGCCTTACACTGTAGTAGTATTTAAAATGGAAGCAGTCTAAGAATAGCAAACCAATTAAACTTAGCTCAGTAAAAAGTCTTCACTGTCTATTCCTTTCTAAAAATTTTGAAGACAGTAAGGATGATTGAAAGCAAGTGTCATTGGTTTAATTGTGAAGGTGGTCTGATACGCCATTCCACTCCAGCCTATTAAACATCACCTTATTTAACAGTTGCGTGGTATGGCAGGCCCTATGAGCTGTTCCCAAGCAGAGACCTTCCATCGTCTGTGGCGGAGTACCACTAACACTTCTACCAATGCCTCCGCCTCCACCACACCCTCTCCTGCCTACCTGGCTCGCGGTGTTCGGCCGGCCTCCCTTCGCATCACTGACCAGGAGAAGGGACTGGAGCGTGCTGGAAGGTGTGTGTATTAATCTTATTTATTTTTTAATTTATTTTATTTTTGTTTTTTCCTTCTTTTTATTTATTTATTTATTTATTTATCTATTACTTTTTTTATTTTCCTGGTTACCATTTCATGAATCTTGTATTGAAGATTGTGATGTAATAGTAATGAATTTGAGACCTCTATATTATGAAACTAGGAAACAAATTAACTTACCAGGTATCAGTATCATGGTATAGTAGTAGTAGTAGTGAGGATTGAAGAAATACGTTCTGGTATGTATTGAAAACTAGTTTTAATAATAATAATGGTGCTTGTTATCATAACAACAATAGTAATAGTGAACAGTATGATTAACTTTGCACTGTCAGTAGTAGTAGTAGTACATACAGTAAGGATAATAGTAGTAATAATAGTAAAGTAATGATTGCAGTAATAGTAGTTATGAAATATAGCAGTAATAGTAAATCAAGTACAGTATTCCCTCCCATATCCAGACCAATTCGGCTAAGACTGTGACAGAAATGCAAAGTTTCAGGATACACAGAGCATATGCATAAAATAATGCAGAGGTGTCTGATGACAGTATCAAGAGATGCAAAGAAATAAAAATATACACTCACCTTTTGTAGCAACGTTTTGCCCTCTACAGACAAAACTGTTTACCTTATTAGAATAAATTTTGAGGTCGAAATCACAAGATCTATAACTTAGCTTTCAATGACCATTTTCATATCTCAAGCGGAAATACCATTTCTCAATCACCATGTAAATATGCCTTTATGGCCATATCAAATAGATTTTGCCTTCTCGTTCATTACCGTTGCAGAATCACAATATTTATAACTGCTTTCTATGGTCAGTTTTGTATCTATAAAGCAAATGCCAATCCTCTTCCACAGAGCCCTGGCAGTGGAGCAGAGGGTGGGCTGGCGAGAGTACTGGGGGTTCCTTGGTGGCTTTGTGAATCTGGCCAGTGAAGAGGGACTGGCCACCCTTGAAAAATATCTCAAGAACAAGACTCAACAGGTAGGAGGGTTTTTAAATCATAAGGGAGAGAAGTGGGACAGGTGGGTGTAATAGTAAGGTAACAAATGAAGGCAGGAAAAATGGGTAGGTTATTATTATGTATTAATGTATTATATTTTGTTTCTCATTCATTTCTTCCTTATCTTTTCCATCTTTATTTTTTCATTCCTGTCACCTATAGTTGAGGAGGGAGAAAGATGAGCTTGATGCGACTGACTTGGCTGCAAGGCTAAAGGAGGCTCAGGAGGAGGAAGAGGAGGTGGACTCATCGCTGGACTCCCCTTCAGACACACACCATCAGGAGGGTGAGTGGCTGGCAGGAGGCAGTGATAGAGGCTTTCTTTTGTACTCTTGATCAATTATTTATTCAGTAATGAAGTAAACTTAAGCTTTATGGGTTTTTCCAATGAATTTGCAGTGTTCTATTTGTTTGAACTTAAATTATGTTTGATTTCATTTGTTTTCATTGGCATAATTATAATTCTTGAGCGAGTGAGAATTAGTGATGTACTTGTTCTGTTTGTATTTTCTACATGTGTGTGTGTATGTGTGTGTGTGTATATATATATATATATATATATATATATATATATATATATATATATATATATATATATATATATATATATATATATATATATATATATAGTATATATATATATATATATATATATATATATATATATATATATATATATATATATATATATGTGTAGAGAGAGAGCGAGTGCCATCACAAGTATTATTCCGCAGGCTTGAGTGGTCTCTCACAGCTGTCGTGGTTAAGTCAGGCATCTGGCAGCCCGCTGGCACAGCTGTGTCGGGGGCTTGAAGCACTGCGCCTCAATGCCTCCCTCTCCCCTCAGGGTGATGTTCCCACCCCTGCATGCAGGCAAGTAATGCAGAGGAAGAGGAGGAGAATTAATTGCTTAAGTTGTGATGATTAACTAATGTAATTATGATCATAATTAATGAAATGTTAATGCCACCTCTACTACTTCCATCCTGTAGCCTGACACCTGTGCCCCCATATCAGTTTTGTGTTGTTTGAGTCATGATGAAATAATAATGATGATTATGGTCTATATATGATTTATGAGGGGCACAAATGATTTTCTCAATACTGTTATAAGTACTGTACACATACTACTATTTTATATGGTGTTGCTACTAACAGCTAAGCTTAGTACTAGTAGCTACTTGTTATCACTATGTCAACAGTAGAATGGTAATAATGATGGATAGATTCACATTGAAGTTAATACTGTAATTTAAGTTGTGCATTAAAGTGGTAATAATTGTAATGATGATGGAGTTGAGAAAGAGACTCAGCAGCAAACCTCATGGAGATTGCCTTCTTCCCCAGCAAGTTCTTGTTGTCACTGCTACAACACCCAAGCCCTGAATGTGATGATTCCCAGATGCACAGGGAGCCAGAAGGGACAGAGGGATTGGCAGAGCAGGTGTCCTATGTGCTCAAGTCAGTGGAGGTGTCGGCTGGGAGGTTGAGTGATGGACTGCGTGAAGCGTCCTTTGACCTGCAGGCCAGTGTTGCTGCCAGCCTGGGCATGAACCGTACCCTGAGGGCCAAGTTGAGGTCAGAGGTAGCCTGCCTGCGGCGGGTGGTGGCCCGGGCTGGAGCCGAGTTGTCGCTGGTTGACCTAAACCTGGGGTTTGTCCACCAACTGCTGGCAGGTCAGGCAGTGATGAGTCTGTGGCGCAGTGCAGCACCAGCAGACATGGCTGCCATTACCCAGGCTGTGCGTGTCATTGTGTCTCACATGGATCTTGTGCCTCTGGACTCATCGGACGAGGAAAGCAGCGGCAGCAGCAGGCACTGTGAGGCACCACAACGCAGCACACATGGAGACACACAGCACTTGGCCTGTGTGCTGCGGTGCCTTAATGTGACACTGCAGGTAGTTGCCAACACCTCTGATGGCATCACATCCCCTGAGGTGCCACAGATAGGACAGTGCCATTGTCCCTGGGTGAGGAATGATGGTTCTAAGGTCACCATGCCTACAAGTGCCTTAGAGAAGGACAGAGCTACAGCATATCTGCAGAAGGCACTGGCGGGAAGGCAACGTGACCCTGTAGTGCGGCACCTCTCCTTTACCGGTGAGGAGCGGGAGGGGGAAGAGGGTCAAGAAGGCAAGGAAGGATTTCTGGTAGCTGAAGGGACAGTGACTACACCAGGGAGCAGGGAGGATGTCCTTGAGGAACAGGACCTCGGCTGCAGGAGTCCTGACAGCTTTGTGTCTGCTGCCTCAAGCCTTGAGGGGGACATGTGCACTCCAGAGGAGGGACTCACGGTGTTCATTGGAGGGTGAGTACTGGGAGAGGTCAGGCCAGACCAGGCCAAGCTAGGGAAGGTGTAAGGTAGGTTAGCGCATACCAGGGGAAAGACTCACATGAATTTTTAACTATAATACAGTATTATTCATAGATTTACTTTAGCACACATGTGAAATTGTAATTCTGCTTTGTACCTTCATATCAGCCTTTCTTCCTTTCCTGCTCCCTATTTCCACAGTTGTTCTTCCTTTGGCTGCTCCCAGAAGATCATCTGTTTCCATTTCACCCTGTACTCTAACCACCTGCATGCCCTCCCTCAAACTTCTTCCCTTAAACCTCTTTTTCCTGGTAGTTCCATCCCCAGCATCTTTCTTCCAACACATCCATCCCCAGCATCCTTCTTCCAACACATCCATCCCCAGCATCCTTCTTCCAACACATCCATCCCCAGCATCCTTCTTCCAACACATCCATCCCCAGCATCCTTCTTCCAACACATCCATCCCCAGCATCCTTCTTCCAACACATCCATCCCCAGCATCCTTCTTCCAACACATCCATCCCCAGCATCCTTCTTCCAACACATCCATCCCCAGCATCCTTCTTCCAACACATCCATCCCCAGCATCCTTCTTCCAACACATCCATCCTCCGTACATGCTTTAACCATCTCAATCTTCTCTGTCACTCTGCCACTCTTCATTTTCCTTAATTTCTTTAATATATGTTTTGTGGTAGCATTTTCCTGCTCATTTTGCATCTTGTGTTCCATTATTGACCAAAGACTTCACTCACTCTCTTCTGACTGAACTTTGTTTATAGGATTTCTGATTTGTATTTTATATAGATTGTTACTTTACCTTTGTTTTCAATATATATGATTCTATACTCGAAATCTCTTCTTGTTTTTCAGTTTTTTTTTTTTTTTTTTTTTTTTTTTTTTTTTTTTTTTTTTTTTTTTTTTTTTTTTTTTTTTTTTTTTTTTTTTTTTTTTTTTTTTTTTTTTTTTTCATAAACTTACAATTAACAGTAAATATTTCAGTCAACCAAGAAATACAATAGTTGGTGTTTTGTTTTTTAAAAGCTCTGAAACTTTTTTTCTTCAGTAAGTTTTTCATCTTTATATTTTTTGAGAAGCATTTATTATTTTTTTAATGTTCTGTAGTAAGTTTCAGCCTTATAAAATGTGGAAATTCCTCTTCTGCAGCACTGTTTTAATCTCAACTCCACAAATATTCAGAGTATGAATATATCTGGTTTCTTTCTCTAGTAATGGTTCATCATCTGTAAATACCCTTATTTTATTTTTTCTTTCTTTCTTTCTATATAAATTTTTTCCATTATTTTCCAGGGCTCTACTTCATCTACCTCATTCTACATCTGCTTTACCTCTTCTGCCTGGCTTTCCTCCTGCTGTACCTTGTGCTGACCTGCAGACCCCATGCTGCTCTGCTGACCTGCTTACTGCTTCTCTGATATGTGAATTTTCTTATTTCACTTTCCTTAGTTTTTTCTTTCTTTACTTTACTAGGGGCTGGGAGGGGAGGGAGGGAGGGGACATGAGTTAGATATGAAGCAGCTGGGGTAAATCTTAGGATTGTTGTGGATATAACCCTCGCTCTCGTACCCATTGGCGTAACTGACCTGACAGGCAGTGGTTGGACAGAGTGTGATTCTCTTCTATGGGGACCAAGGGGCTAAGTGAGAGGAGTGTATATGTATGTGTGTATGCGTGTCTTGTCTTGGCTACACTCCTTCATGGTGATGGCATTCTGGTATATAGATATAGATTACTACTATTATTATTTTTTTCATTATCATTATTATTATTATTATTATTATTAATGTCAGTTACATATTACAGTATCATTAAAACATCTCGGCTAATTTTTCTTTTCTCTTTGCGTGTGTGTGTGTGCGCGTATGGATGAGCAGTTTGGAGGCCACCAAGACAGATGTTGATGTACTGGAGGCTGTGGGTGACCGGCTGGTAAATGAGCGGAAGTTCCCACACATATTCCAGTGGCAGCTGCTGGTGAAGTCCTTCTCAGAGGAGCAACGGGGAAGGTATGAATCTAGGGAGGGAGTGGGAAGGAAGAAAAGAAAGAAGGGGAGAAGAGAATACTGCAGAAAGATGGATTAATTCAACCAAGGCCATAATAGTTTTGCAGAAATTACTGATACTTGGAGAAAATACATACAAAAAAAACAAGATGTTTGCATTCTATCACACAATAAGGAACGTAAATAAGAAAATATGACAAAAATTTAACTAATAAAACCACACTTGAATAAAGAAGAACCTAGTCCAGATATTGGAGCAGTTCAAATAGTGACTGTACATATACAGAAGGGATTAGTGTATTTATATATCTTTTTCTTCTTCCCATTGAGCCATGTGTCTAACATTTCTCTCCTCTCCAGTTGGGCGTCTCCCTTCTGTTGGCAAGGAACGAAAGGAGGAGGGGAAAGAGGAGGGAAAATTGGATCTGCCCCCCCCAAGCTTTTCCTCCCCAACACCCCCCGTCGTCCACTTTACTCCCGGCCCGCTGCCTCCACCCCACGAGTACTCTTCCGCCCACTGTCAGATTGATGCACACACATACACACACATACAAGTCTGCAGTCATGTATGTAGAAATTCACCTAGTCATGTTGTGTATCTTACACACACACACACACACACACACACACACACACACACACACACACACACACACACACACACACAAGTGCCTTAGTATAGGTGTATTAGACTATGTATATGTAATGCATATTTTATGTTTCCATCTATTGTATTTTGGATGGTATTTTTATACACATGCACAAAGTAAGAATGTATGCATAGTTTATTTATACAGAGATGCATTGTCATTTATAGTATTTAAAGAGAGTATTTTATAATTGTGTGTATGTGTGCCTTGTCTTGGCAATCCTCTTTTAGGGGGATAACAGCCTAGTAAATGTAGATCGATAGATTTTATAATATATTAACTAGTATTTTATGCATGAATGAGAGAGTACACTCAAATATATAATATTATATTATATTATATAGTCGTTTCTTCTTTCATGCACTCAATCCTTAATTCTCACATTCGCACTCCCTACTCTTCTTTATTGTAATTTCTTTCCAAAACAATTTTGTATTCTTCTTAAATTTCTCACTCAGCTTTATACATACTAAACTCTCCATCCACTTTCCTTTCACCTTCTTTCACCAACTTCTTTTTCTTCCTATTCAACAACTTGTACTCAGTTCTCCTCTTCACTCTTATTTCTTCTTCCACATTCATTTGCAGCATTTTCTCATATGCTTTCCTCTTCCTTTCTATAGCCAACTTTATCTCGTCTATCCACCATGCACTGCCCATTCTCTGACCCCTCAGAGCTCTTTACCAAACCACTTTGCTGCTACCCACTGCTATGTCACTGCCCCTTTGAACTCCCTGAAAACCTCCCGCCTTCGTCCTCTTGAACTGTCATCATAGCTTCTCATATGTATTCTCATATGTATTAAATTTTTATGCCACTATTGATATTATCTTCATAAGGTATAAGATTATGTCTTATCATGTGATACATTTTTCCATTACATACTATATTTTTCCTTCATATTTCCTTTTACTCTCCAAAAAACAATAAAAGAAAGGATAGTTTGTCCTCACAGTAAGTCACCTTTGTCCCTCTGGTGTAAGTAATTGATTATCGGCTAATGACTTAACTTGGAGTTTCTTTTGAGTTTTATTTATGATGTAAAAAAGGCAAAACTACTTGATGTATTAAAAATCATCCTTTTTTTTCTCATTTCTCAAGTATCCCACATTTTGACAATTTTCTTTGCAGCTCTTACATCTTCCCATTATCCAATGTTGTGTCCTTTTTGTCCAAGCTTCAAAGTATTCACCCAAAATCCATGACAGCTTTAGTGACATAGCCAGACGTTGGCTTGGTGCTAGAATCATAGGATTTTGTATAATATCCATTTACATAATTTAGAGCTTATGGGTTTTTAATGTAAGGACAAGACTACTCTATTATAATACAAACTTCTTTTATTTAGTATGAGATCCAAAGATTTTTTTTTGTTTTGCAATTGAAGTGCAATTTTTGGTTCAGTGTGAGTGTGTGTGTGTGTGAATGTGTGTGTAATTCACCATGGTCTGGAAGATCACGCGCTGGACTCATGATCGTATGTTTGTGTGTGTGAGTGTGTTTGAAGATTTAATTTGATGTTTTTCTTCTATATAATGAGCTCATTACCGGTTCATTATTTAAGAGTTGTTTTGGTCAGGTGATGAGACTTGCCCTAATACAGGTTTGCTTAAGATGGTGTGGTCAGAAGTTATAAAAAAAATGGACTATTTTTATCTTCATGTTTTATTCCATCCTTTAGTGTAGATATATTTAATTAATGAAAATGTCGGTGATTTGTCTTGTTTGACATTATATATATTTATATTAGTATATATTAGTATATATATATATATATATATATATATATATATATATATATATATATATACTAATATGTCATTTTCTCTCTTTTCTTAGATTATTCATATGTGTCTCCTTCCTTCCCATCTACCACTTTTGTCGCCTCCTTCCCCTCTTCCTCCCTCACTGTACCGATTCATGATATCTCCCTCTCACTTTTGTTCCCCTAGCAACAGAACCTCCACGAACTTCCTTTCCGAAGAGGGAGGAGGAAATTTCCTCTTCCCTTCCCTATCTCATCCTCTTTCCTTTTATCACTCCTTTCATCTCCTCTCTCCTTCATTTCTCCCTTTATCCCGTGTTCCTTATATTTTCATTGTCCTTGCCTTCCCCATCCTTTCCCGTCTTTCACTATCCCTGTAGTACATAGTCAAGGAAACAGAGGTTATGTGTTGCTGTTTAGGTTTAGTGCTGAGAGGGACGACGACGAATATCTCTCTCTCTCTCTCTCTCTCTCTCTCTCTCTCTCTCTCTCATGCTTTTTCCTTCAACTAAATAGGAACCCGTAATGATAATGATTGTAATTGATTATAAATATATGGTTGAGGTGAGGTATTAAAGCGACACTAACGTTATGTTGTATCAGATGACAAGGGTGAAAAAACGATGATATCCGTATTTTTTGAGTTATTTTGTCATCTGAATAGTAGTAGTAGTAGTACATGATAAAGATTTTGTTCCTTCACAACATTGGACATAAGCCACCAAATTGAAAATCATTGATTAATTGATTTTAGATGTCATTAACGTGACATTGATGTTGCGAAAACCTTGTCATAAAAATAGTAGTAGTTGTAGTCGGGTGTCTTTGTGGTCCCTTGCACATACTTAAGTCTCAGCAATGACATTTTGTATACTTAGATGATCATTTTGATGGCTTGACAAAATTAGCATCTCGCGCAATGTAGCGAAAAATACTTGCTGACTTCAGCACGGAGTTATGGTGTAGAAAACCTAGAGAGGCACTTCACGTGACTATACGAAAGCGAATCAGAATAACAGGTAACATGAAATTAAGAGAAATCCAGGTAAACTCTATGAAAAAAACATATAAAACGGATGTAAACTTGATAACTTGGTGGTATCTGATAACGCTTACTCAGCCATTGACATAGCATCGAAGAAGACTATAAGGTATTGGATATCTCATAGCTCTGCTGTTTTATCTTTCTTTACGCATGTGCAGAAGGATCCACTACTGTTATAGTCTCAGCCATCATTGTATTGTGAGCCATCGCAAGAGTAGGATGTGCGCACAGTCTCTCCCACATTATTTTATTTCTTGCTGCCGGTTTTCTTTACAGACAAACAGAACTTTGAACAGACCACTCACACCAACACAAGGTAAGACCAGCATGCCTTAGATAACCCTAAAACCACTTGCATAATACTGTTACATGAGATTATTATGAATGTGATGACTTCCCATATGATGAGGTGGTGATGGTGTCAT
>JAXIVD010002372.1:60000-61286 GCA_036785275.1 Cancer borealis | reverse complement strand
TGTGATGGTGGTGGTAAAGATGGCGCTTCACTGTTCGTGGTGATGGTGTGGTGTGGTGTGGGGTGGTGCTGTGTGTGTGTTGTAGTTGTGTGCACGTCCATATATATATACACACACAACACACACACACACACCATATTTTCATCATGAGTGGAATTATGATTGAGTGTAATTGCAATATATGTCGATGTGGAGAATGGATATCATTAATGATGAATGTAATAGGACGGAATTGCTTCATTGATTTAATTCAGACAGTTTTGCATCGGTCAAGGCCACACAAATTCAGTCAAACCTAAATAAAGAAGAATGTTATGTAAATAGAATGAATAATTTGATGAACTAAGAAACAGGTACGTTAGTCTTCACTATTTACTTACTGCCATACTAAAAATAGCTTTAGTTTATGCATTAATACCCTTCCTCCCCATAACCAGTAATATTTTCACGAGTAACTAACTAATTGGTGGAAATACGGAGTAGGAAAGCCTTGGAGCACCATTATTAGCAGTGATATACCATTAAACCGCCATAATGGTCGGTGTCTTGCCCGCCTGAATCATCCCAGCGAGACATAAATAACAATGTACCTTTGCATTTACTGCCCATCACGCAGCGTCCCACGGAATGCCACTCCCTAAGGTGATAGTCCCATAGAAGTTTTAAGGACTTAGTGAAATTTCAGTTCTCTATCTCTATCTCTATCTCTATCTTTATCTCTCTTCCTCGCCCTCTATTTTAATGATGTTTTTTACTTGTGATCCATTTTTCTTGTTCTTTTCCTTGGAACTGTCTGTCTTCCAGCGGCACCTAACTCCACTTTTTCTTTCCAAGTATGAAAACAATACGACTTCCTTATTAAGCAAATGAAAGGTAATTAAGTATGCTAATGACCCAAGGTAGGCAGAGGAGTGGCCTAATCAATAGTTGGAGCTGATGAGCTTTTACCTTGATTTATGGTGTTCTAGTTCCGACATTATCATTATAGCTATTATAATTATTTCCATCAGTATCATTATCAATAGTAGTAGTATTATTGTTATTATTATTATTATCATTATTATTAAAGTTATTAATAATAGATTGAGAGAGAGAGAGAGAAAGAGAGAAAATGCAACCCAACCCTTGCTTGGTGGATGATATATCGACTCTCTCTCTCTCTCTCTCTCTCTCTCTCTCTCTCTCTCTCTCTCTCTCTCTCTCTCTCTCTCTCTCTCTCTCTCTCTCTCTCTCTCTCTCTCTCTCTCTCTCTCTCTCTCTCTCTCTCTCTCTCTCTCTCTCTCTCT
>JAXIVD010002372.1:10000-55000 GCA_036785275.1 Cancer borealis | reverse complement strand
TTTAAGGAAATCCTGAATGTGTGTGAACGAAGAAAGGAAGGGGAACAGACAGAGGAGGAGGGGAGGAGAGGAGGAGAGGTGACCTGAGATGTTATACTGGAATAGTGATAAATTTTATCCCCAGATAAAAATAGATGGTGAGGTTCTTCCTTATACTCAGCCAGGAAATACAAGGAAACTCTTGAGAAAGCTGAAAAGTGAACGAGGTGCTTTATTCTCACTGAGGAGCTGAATTACGTGTATGAGGAAGAGAAACAGGAGAGAGGAGGTCACTGCAGGAGAAGGAGGATGGGAGACTCACAGGGAGATTTGGAAAAGGATAGGGAGGAAGAGGAGGAGGAGAATGAGAAGGAGGCGTAAGAGAATGAGGAGTAGGAAGAAGAAAAAGAAAAACAGAAAGTTTCATGCATTATTTTATCAAATGCATAATGTATATGATAAACATTCGAGGTTTTTATATAATTATTTATACAAAAAGTGACTGTGTGCCTCCTTGACCTTTTCCTTCTCTCTCTCTCTGTCTTTTTTTTTTCTCTCTCTCCTGATCTCCTTTCCTTCCTTTTTGCTCTTTTTCCTCTCACATTTCCTTCTTTCTCCGTGCCCTTCCTTCATCCCTCCGTCGCCGCGCCAATCACCTCCTATTCATCCCTCCAAAAGATCAAGAAAACGATAGTACAAATTGAAAGATCATAGGGTTGCCTTTTTTAAAGAAACCTGCGCCGTCGATTCAGGGGAATTTTTCAACTTGGTATCAAACAACTTGAGGCCAATAAACAAAGCTTTACTTGGCTTTGCTGAACGCCAAACGACATAGTTATTTAGTTATTTACAAATAGTTATGGATTTTTTTTTATACATTAAAAGGGTACTGGCCAAGGGACAACAAAAATACGTTAAAAAGAATCCCTCTAGTCGCCAGATCCTGTAAAGAGGACAGTAGAAGTAGAGGCAAGGGTTGGAGGTACAGTTAACATGAGAGGTGTCTTGACACTCCTCTATTGTAAAGTTCGAGTCATAGGCAGGTGGAAAAATAGACAAAGGAAGAGAGTTTCAGAGTTTACCAGTGTAAGGGATGAAAGAGTGAAGATATTGGTTAACTTTTTTCACACTGTGGCATTGAGGACAAATATAATAGTGATATCAAAATATTATTATGACAACCAAACGTGTGGTGAATAAATGACAAATTAGTGTAGTAGTGTGAAAGTGATATCATTAAAGGAGAACAACTAGGATGAAATGTTGCACACATGCATACAATGAAAAAGAAATGTGCAGCTTTGAAAGGCTTCTCACTGTGTAGTGATTCCGACATCCCTGTGTTCACTGCAAACTCTGCTTTCATAACTACTCCAGTCACAGCCTCAAATACCGGTGCAGGACTAAACATGTAATCTTTTTAAGCTTGATTTCATGAGCAGAGTTCCCATATAACCATGAGGTGTTATGCAATGTTTGTTATTGTCAATTATTTCATAAATTCGGTTGCAAAATGAGCGAAGGAATATTGAGTAGCTCACCGAGTTAAACATTAAGGTATAATCACCATCGGCAACCTAAAACTCGCCTAATGATGCAACTCAATCCTATCAAGTATTAAGTGGGATATGTCGGTGAAGGGAACAGCTTTTCATGTATCAAAAAGAAAAAAGGATACTCGCTATACATTATGTATTGAGTGTTTTAAAATGTTCATTGATTTATATTTGCTAAAAGTACACATGAGAGAAAAAATATATATATATAAAATAAAATAAATAGTTTGACCTGTATTTGAATGAAGCAAAACTCAAAATAAATACTGTCGATGCCACTCGCGTATATACATCGTTACATCGGATCAATTCGAGGGTAATTCTGTGTAGATCTTCTGAAGGATATAATGAATAGAGAGACGTAGATGACCAGTTAAACAGAATGAGTAAATATAAATCGTGCCTTATAGTATACAGAAAAGACATGAGGAATAGGAGAAAGGAAGAAAGACATAGACATTTTCACTGTTTCGGAAGAGAATTCTGAGCTCACATCTCGTCATTTTTCCTCCATCGCCTAACCTCTCCTTCCCCTCCTTCCAATTTACTTCTTTTATTCTTCACCAACCTTATTTCCACAACTTTCTTCCTTCCCTCTTCGCTTCTCACTTTTCCCCCGTCGCCTGCCTGCCCTTCCTCCTCCTCCTCCTCCTCCTCCTCCTCCTCCTCCTCCTCTTCCAAGCACTATCACGTTTTTTCTTCCTTTCCCAATTCGCTTTCATTTTACCCATTTCTCACCGTTCAATCAGCTCTGTTATACTGCATCCTCCACTAACATTCTATCTCTTCTCCATTCCCTTCGCTTCGATGCGCCTCATGCAAAAAAGTTTTATTTATTTATTTATTTCCTTGCAGGCTCGAGGTTATTAGGGAGAACATTTTCATACCAATCGCTGCAATTAGTGAAAAAGGACAATTATGAGAACAGTTTTTAGGGCTTTCACATCGAAAAAAAGAAGCAATGTTATTAATATAAATAAATAATTCATGTGCGTTAAGAATTGCATTATTGTAATTTCCAAATCAGATTTTCAAGATGAAGAGTTATGAATTGCACAAAATCCAAGTGGAGAATCGCGTCAAGCTTCATGCGAGGGAAGGATATTTTCTGCGTGAGTCGATCAGTTGAGTGTTACGTTGCATTACATTACGTTGTGTTACAGTGTATTGGACATTCTCTCTTGTCTCCATTCTTCGTTCACTCCCACGCTCACTCTCTCACACTCTCGCTTTTCAGTTATATTCCCTCACCTCCTCACAGGAAAGAAATAAAGTCACATGTGCTTCACTCACACAATGGAACATACTTTTTTTCATATTTCTTTTTTCCCCGATGCAGAGGCGGCGGCCGGAGCACAACGGCAGAAAGGACTTTGCATTCAGATAGAGAGAGAGAGAGAGTTGTTTGCACGTCAATACTCCTTTGCATAACACGTCAAAGGTCTGTGTTTGATGTGCATTGCATCGTGTGCAGTATTGTGATATAAAGACCAAGGGTGCAGCGGGCAGTGTAGGCCTCAATAACCCCTGCCATCCGATCACGTGTATTCAAACCAGACCAAAGTTAACAAAGTAGGGATCAATTATAACTTGTACAGGTAAAATAGTAGTGTTTTGGATCGACAGGTAACTGGTTAGGTGATGGTGTGGAGGTTGTGTTCAAGTCTCTTTTGTGCTGAATATTTAATTTTGTCCATTAACACTAACACAGACACGGTTGTTTTGATCAAGGTAAAGTTGAAAATTATGGGGAGGCAAGAAAGAGGAGGAGGAGGAAGAGAAGGAGGAGGAGGAAGAAGAAGAGGAAGAGGTCACTGAACTTGGATACCACAACAAAGCATTCACACCAATATACTTCACCCTTTAATATGACATGGCGTTGCACAAGTGACTCGACCAAGAAAAACATCTCTATAAATGTCTATAGATATCACACTGAAGAGATGCATAACAATATTGAAGTCAGTGGCCGGATCCCTTTCCTTCTTACGTATTGCATCGTGTGTACAATAGATACAATGTGAACGCCTCATTATAAGTCCTACCAATCAGCTGACAGTTTCAAAGTTACAATGATTGGCTATGATACTACATCCTGTTTAACTGAGGCATTGAGGGATGAAGGGAAGGAGAGGAAGGGAGGTGAGACGAAGGGAAGTGAAGTGGTGTGAGGGGGGAAACCTTAAACTCACCTCATAAATAACCTCATGTACACGTTACCGACGGCTGTGTACACTGAAAAAGGGTTTGTGTGTGTGTATTGGGTGGGGGTGGGGTATGTGCGCGCGTGTGTGTGTGTATCCTGAGAATAAATATAAGTGGATATATTTCACTCATCACTTGTAACCAACTTGCCTGTTTTTTGACTGCCTATAAACAGAATAAATATTTACAAGTTCTCTTAATTATCTCCGCCTTCCTCTTCTCCGCCTCTTACTCCTCTTCTCTTTCCGCTGTTCCTATAGTTACAAGATTTCGCAAGTAGAAGATTCTGAATAGATAAATCATCTCACTTTGGGTTGTAGTGGTTTAAGGGTTGGTAGTACTAAGGCATCGAATCGCAGCTATGTTAAGCGTGGGAGTGATGCAGCGGTAGAGGAGTTTGTGAGTTGCACTGAGACAAGTTGCTGTTTTCTATTGAAGTTCATGAGGGACTACATACGTATACTGATAGAAAGGTTGTATCAGATCCTGTTATACCACTGACCTCACACCTCTCTTGTGCAAACCTATCACATACCACACATACGGCCACTACCTCAGGCTATTCACTACGATTACCGCTCCTATGTACAAGTCAAGACAGGTGTTCATTTATCAATCAACTGTGGACAGGTGGAGAGACAGGTGAAGGCTTAAGCCGTGACAGCAGACAAAGCCAGACATAGATATCTCCAACTATTATATCAATGGAGGTGAGGGTGATGGTAGTGGTGGTAGTGAGGATAGTGGTGATGGATGGTAGTAGTTGTAGCTGTTTTCAGTGGTAGTTTCTGTGGTTAGTACTAGTGTTGACGGAAAAGAATCATGTTTATTGTTTTTATGGTTACCTTGGTTGTGGGTGGGTGTGAATTGGAAGGTGTGGGGTGGGAGATGTGGGGCGTAGTGTGGGGTGGGAGGTGTGGGGTGGTAGTGGTGTTTACAAAGGTTTTAAAGCAACTCAAACACACGGCTGAAAATATCATAGTCAAGGCCACAAGAAGTAGATGAAATTGTTGCAGTTCTATTATTATTGTTCAAGATTCAATACTGATGGGAAAAGTGGTAGTAGTAGTAGTAGTTTTGGAAATACTGTCAGCCTACCTGTCTGTTTGAATGTCACTTTTTCTCTCTCTCTCTCTCTGTCTCTCTCTCTCTCTGTCTCTCTCTCTCTCTCTCTCTCTCTCTCTCTCTCTCTCTCTCTCTATATATATATATATATATATATATATATATATATATATATATATATATATATATATATATATAGAGAGAGAGAGAGAGAGAGAGAGAGAGAGAGAGAGAGATAGATAGATAGATAGATAGATAGATAGATAGATAGATAGATAAATAGATAGATATATAGATAAATATAGATATAGATATAGATATACATATATTGTAGTTGGAGAAAATAATGATAAAAATATTCAGTAACTATTGTTTTTGTGCGTCAAAGTAAAAGTAAAAGGAATCAAGTGAAATACTTCTATCATTACTTACTTAATGCTTCTCCTCCGTTACTCCATCCCAGCTGGAAGGGATGAAGGAAAGCAGAAACCGCTGTCTGAACACGTCTATTTACCTTGTAGTCTTACTTCACCGTAAAGTTGTTAACAGTTCTATTCAAATTAGCTGATGACCTTTTAACTTTCAAGCTGTGCACGGAAGCTTGTCTCTTCTTACTCTTTTCACTTTATCACGCTCATACGATTTTCCTCTCTCTCTCTCCCTCTCTTATGGCTCAGTATTCACAAGCACTTCAATAAATCCCTTTCTCTTAGATATGTTGCAGCACCGTCTCAAATTTCAAGTGAATTAAACTTTTTTCACAAACGTGTTATGAACAAGTTGAAACTATGATATAGATATTCAAACCTTATTTTATGTATACCTCTTCGATTGACTATCAGAGGATGGAGGTATTAATGTTGACGGGCGTTGGCTTGGTAGCGCGAGGTGAGCGCGAGGGAGAGAGAGGGAGGGAGGGTGAAACAACCGCTCAGAACCACACTTGCTCACACACTGATCCTGCCTTGGTCGGCCTCCTCCCGCTCTCACTGCTTTTCTGTCTCGCTTTTCCTCCCGTCCTCCCTTACCTCCACCTAGGTTTCTTCTCTCCTTTTCTTCCTGTGTTTTTTAGAGGGTGGGAATCAGAGTAAAAAGAAAAGACTTAGGTTGATGTACTTCTGAAATTTGATAGTTAGCGAGAGAGTTGTTTATTTTTTCAAGTGAGCCATTGTTATTCAGCGCATTCATGGCAGAGGGAACAACGTGTTTACTTAGGAATCAGAGCACTTCGGTTCGAGTCCCGGGCAAGGATGATCGCTACGAAATCTATCTAGTTGTGCATTCAGGTAAACTATAATCACCTGGATGTTACATTGTCTCTCTCTCTCTCTCTCTCTCTCTCTCTCTCTCTCTCTCTCTCTCTCTCTCTCTCTCTCTCTCTCTCTCTCTCTCTCTCTCTCTCTCTCTCTCTCTTTTCGTTGACCTTCGTTTACCTTTAGTTCAATGATTTTAAAGTAGTAAATTGTAGGTTTGTTATTATGAAACTGTGTGTAAAGGTTTTTGTAGATCCAAACATTATTTTACAAGTCCGCCATTCACAACCAGGTATAAGGATTAAGAGAGAATAATATTTGATGGTAAACCAGCATAATAAATCAGACAATTTGATACGTAATGTCTTATGTAATGCGAGGAATTATTTTTATTTACTATACATAATTCCACAGTTTTGTAGGATTTATGTTGGTATTTTAGTAATTATTATTATTATCATTATTATTATTATTATTATTATTATTATTATTATTATTATTATTATTATTGTTATTATTATTATTATTATTATCATTATTTTTATTATTATTATTATTATTATTATTATTATTATTATTATTATTATTATTATTATTATTATTATTATTATTATCGTTACTATTATTATTATCATTACTATTATCGTTACTATTATTATTATCATTACTATTATTACATCTGAAAAATAAAAGTGTTCTTGGTCTAATAAACAAGAAAGTGTCACCTCTCTGGGTCCCGTTGAGTTCATTGCCATCCCGGAGACTCTTCCTTATTGATAAACTGACTCATCAATGCCGCTCACAAGGGCACAACAACAGGATACACCCTGATACCAAGGGCTCAGGTGACGCGCCAACTAGTTCGGTGCTAATCAAAAGCCGTTTCCAAGAACAGATCGGTACACAGCTTCCAACGTACCAGGGAACAAAGGGATTGAACATTATATTACAACGTATTTGATTGGATGTGTAAATTAAAGAAAATAATTAATAAATACATAGATTGTCGTGTATTATTGGCTCATGTCCATTTTGACTTTGGCAGCAAAACAAGAGTCCGTCAAGAGTTTTGTCACAATATTTCCACATCAAGAGAAAAACAATGTAAACGTCTTACTACTCTTATACATACATTTCCATGAGAAGAATTTTTGATCTGTAGGGTTCATTGGGTTTGTTTATTGATTATTACATGGAATCACTATCAAATAATAAATGTATGCAAGGAAACATTTGCATCGTCACCCAGCACGGCAAGCACCGTGCGTCGAGACTCAAGGTGGTTCTTAAACAAAAAATATTAGCATTTAAACTAAGATCCAAATTTAACAGAGTGCTCTGTATATAAATACGTAATTTTATAAGGACTATCTGATATGATTTTCATCAACATTGGTGAAGTATTAAATCCACAATAATGATTTTAGTATTTTTTCAAACTAAATCAAAATATTTTTTAGAAATGAAAATTTCCGGTGAAGTGACCTGAAACTTAGCTGAAAGTATTTCATTATTCCAATTTACAATATAGTATAAAAATATCAAAATCCATTAGTAAATAAAAAATATAGTTTTCACCGAGTAGAAAAAATTACGAAAATACACCATAGGTTGAGATTGATTTTACAAATACACGAGGGTCTGTATGATGGTTAAACGTGTTGTAAAGCATAATTATGAACTGCTTTGAGCTGTAAGACTCATTACAAGAATATACGTGGAGGTTAAGACTATATGTGGTCCTAACGGGAAAACAAATGACGAAAATACACGATAGGTTGAGATTAATTATACAAATCCACAAGAGTCTGTAGAATGGCTAAACGTGTGGTAAGGCTTAGTTATGAACTGGTTTGAGCTGTAAGAGTCATTACAAGAATATACGTACAAGTTAAGACTATATGTGGTCCTAACGTCGATTAAGTCGATTATGGATAAGTACGAGAAATAATGAAAAAACAAACTATGCGTAGGATTGGAATGGGATATGGTTTGAAAAAAAGAGAAAAATATTTATGCTATTACAACATAACTCTTTGTTATATTTGAGAGGTATCTATCTCATGAAAATATGTATTTACTTAATAAATGATACCATTAATAAGATTATTCACCATACATGTTCATCATTCCTTGAGCTCCTTATCATCATTATCCTCATTCCTCATGGTAAGTCTGCTCTCTCCTTTGTGTCTTTGTTAAGGTTTTCAGAATTATGAAGTTGCTCATTAGTTCATTAGAAGAATGTCTAACTATCATCTCGTTTTAAATGAAGATCTCCTGCCTCTTAGATGTGTGGGTACATATATACTTGCACGCGCGTTCTCTCTCTCTCTCTCTCTCTCTCTCTCTCTCTCTCTCTCTCTCTCTCTCTCTCTCGCTCTCGCTCTCGCTCTCGCTCTCGCTCTCGCTCTCTCTCGATAATGTAATGGATAGTCCGCGTGTGTCTGTGGTTGAAGTGTTTGCCAGACCATTTCTCTTTACCTCCTCATTCTTTTTTCTCCACATTATATATTGACAAAAACCTGAGCTTCCTGCATCACTCTTACTTGTTTACTTACTCATCCCAGTCATCGTGTTTGTCTTTCTCTTCAACTTGTTACTTAATGCTCTTACGTATCGGTGTTGTATTTGTGTTTTTTGTATTTTGTATTTTCTTCTTTTTTTTTCTTCGTTGTTATCCATTTTTTGTTTTCTCTTTTTTTTGTTTTGTTTCAAGAGCTTAGGTTGTCTGTCCATTTTGTTCTTCATGTAATCAATGTGGAGATAGATAGATAGAAAGACAGATAGATATACAGATAGATAGATAAATAGATAGATAGAGAGATAGAGAGAGAATAGAAAGGTAATAATGGTTGAAAAGCAGTTATTGGAAAAAGGAAAGAGAAAAAAGAAATTGGTTCAGATAGAGAAGATGACACAGGTGTGGAAATGTATTTTTTTTTACCTTTATAAGAAAAAAATAAGGAATAGGTTTTAAGGATACATTTAAAAGAACATATTTTTTTCATCTACTTTTTTAATGTCACAGGATATCCCATACATATGCGTAATATTAGTGACAAGGCCAGCGATTATGAACCCAAAATGAAGGCTCAATAAGGTTTATTTTCCCATTCATAAAGTAGCGAAAATGAACCGTAATGAACTTGTATGTAAGAGCCAAAATAGCTAAACAAGTCACATTGGTAAGGTGTCAGCAGAAATAGTTTTATCTCTAGAGTTCTAATGAGTTTTTTTATTAATTTTACAGTTTCTTTCTTTGTTTAATTTGACTAGAGGGGGGAATAGGGCGTGGAGCGAGAAGCAGTAAGCAGGCGGCTACATAAGGCGCTGCGTTTTTGTTTCTATAAGGGCGGTGGGGCTGACCTCCGCCCACCTCCGTGCTTCAAGACACACTAAGCTTCGGCGGCGTGAGGTTGGTTAAGTCTAGAAAACCACGCGACTCCTGTAGACAAGAGATAAATGCAGTCATGACAAGTACTTCAGGCTCCTAGGACAAGGAAGAAGCCAAGGAAGAAACATTTACTGACTGCTGAAAAGAAAGTCGCATGGCATTCCAGAACTAGACTATAACGCCAAGTGAATTTTTTTAATGGAATAACTAGAAACCGTCGAAGCTTAGTTACTCTTATCATCTTTGATAGTTATTTATTCCTTTTTTTAACTACACAATTTTTTTTTATCCTCATGTTTCCTCAGTTTCATGGTGTTTCAAGAGACCTTAAGTTGCCGTTGCTAGTTGGGGAAAGAAATTGCGTAACAAATATGTAATGAAGCTCCGATTGGTGATGCATTTGACGCTTAATGAGGCAAGAAGCGTTCGGTAGCGAGGGAAGAGGTGCGTTCCTGCTTTCAGATGTGCTTTTTGCCAATCAAAAATTGAACAAGGCTCCCATGTTACACTCCACAAAGCTAAAGAAAGATGCGATTTTACAAATCTTCGAAATTGCGACAGAATGGTGTAGGACATTCCTCTCAGCCTTCAAGGAACACCAGAAGAACGTAGGAGTGAGGGGGGAGGAGGCAGACAGACTGACAAGAAAAGAGGATAAGAACAAGTGGGAATAGAGAAAGAAGTCAATCGATAGCGACAAATGAGATTGGAAATTTGATTGAAGAGAAAGTGGGTTGAAGGGTTGACAAGAAAGGGGGGCAGGGGAGGGCACGGGAGCAGTCAAAGTAGGAGCCCCACTCGCCCCTGTCCACCAAAACACAGCCCGGACGACGTGACTCACGGCTCACCCCGGAGGAACAACCAACAGCGTCAGGAAGGTGCTCTGTAGACCCCACACACATATACATACACACACACACACACACACACACACACACACACACACACACACACACACACACACACACACACACACACACACACACACACACACACACATAAAGACACACACACACACACACACACACACACACACGCACACACACACACACACACACACACACACACACACACACACACACACACACACACACACTCTCATGATGGACGCCTCTTAAGGTAAAACTTATGACGTGAATCTCGCAATCATTACAAGAAGATGGCGAAGTAATTTTGAAAAAGTTATTTTTATGTAGTGAATTATTTTATTTGGATCCCCGGAATTAAGCCACAACTGTTGTTTATATTATTTATCTTAATTTACAATCTGAATTTATATACGAGGCGTCCATGCTAGAAAGGCTTATACAGAGCATCTCCTTCCCATCCTTAGGGCAGGATAGTAACCGCTGCTGACTGCTGCCCGAGGTGACCGAACATAATCGTCATTATATATAGATATTTATATATATATATATTTATGGATTTTCTCTTTTTAACACACGACAAAGTGCACAGGCTAGATATAATATAATGAAGCCTGGAAATAAGGAATGACAAGAACATCATTCTGAAGACCCTGAAACGATGGATTAATCAAAGAGGTTTGCGACCCTGGTGAGTGACGCGAAGACTCAAACACGCTAGTGACGACAAAAAGGTGACATCATGGCCCATGGTCGGAATGCTGCCGTTCGAGGGTCTTCAGAACGTTCTTTGAAAAGATTAATTTTTTTGAACAACATAAAAGTCTCGATCGCACTGGAACAACGATGGCTGACAAATAAGCCTAAAAAGCCGCTGCACCGTACAATCCTTCATATAGGTTTTTTTTTGTTTCATTTTAATTGATCACATGAATGTCTTATTATTCTTTAGACTCCTTCCTCGCGGCACCACATCACGCATTGTAACAGCTTAAACGTAGATGATTATCATATCACATGTTGAATTTATTCCTAATACAGTTAAATTTGAGGCAAACAACTCCCAGCACTGGAAACAGCCCAGGAGGGTCTTAATGATAAAAATAATAATAATAATAATGATGATAATGATTAATAATAATAATAATAATAATAATAATAATAATAATAATAACAATGATCATTTAATTAAAAGAGAATAGCATTATCGTTTCCTCATTCAAACATACCACAAATCAGTACAGCACACACACACTTAAATAACACAAAAAGTATACAATTTCATATAATGCAATCGCTCCTTGTGACTTAACATCGGGTTAAAAGTTTTAAATGTAGATAATTTCATTACTGAAGTCCTTCGGTCTTTCTTGGCGTCATTTTCTGTGACATTGCAACTCAAGGTTATATTTGCTAATTAATTTATCTTTTTTTTTTTTTACTAACGTAGGATATTTTCCTTTTTTTTTGGTTCGCCCTTGTAAACTTATTGACAAGAGGCTTAAGCATTACTTCTCCAGTCCACCTAAGCTCAGGGGCAAGAAGGCCTTTTGTTTGCCGATAAGAAGCACCTAAAGCGATCAGATCACATATAATAACACATGAAACTTTAAATGTTCTGGGGAGAGGGTGAAGAGGAGGGCGGCGGCGCAGTAACGGCCTCATCCCCCTCCCTCCTGCCGCCCACACGCCGCTAACAGGGTCGAGGTGATGTCCTCCCGGCGGCAGACTGAGCCTCTAAGGTGTATTAGATGATGTTGTAGGTTCTCTTCGGTGCACGTGGACCACCTCACTGACTCAGACAACCGCGAGGGAACTACACCGAGTCATTAATTTCTTGGTAAAGTTATACGACCCTGTGTGGCATTAACAAGGGAAGCGCCATGCACGTCATCACTGTCACGGACGAGATTATCCGTTTTCTTTCATTCCATTCCGTCTGTCATGGGATCCCTTGGCAATGGGCAGGAAAGGGGGATGATTCCTCTAACTGCAGGAGACACGACCAGGCGGCGAGCTGGGGTGAGGTCTTAGTAGGGATAGAGTAGGGCGAGTACTTTCACTAGCTATTATCATGTAGTATTCTAGGATGCCACACTCTCCCTGACTCTCTTTTTTCACAGTTACTCTTTCTTTCGCTCGACTGGCAGTTGACCTCAACTAACAGGTCAGATAATGAGATTCCCTAGACAACAAAATATATGTATGTGTATATATATAAATATCGTCTTATCTGCCTCTGGTGGTGTCTCTAGTGGGTTTGGGTGGCCCACGAGGAAGGTGTGAACGCACTCCATCCCTGGTTTTTTCACTCTATCACCATCACCACGCGGAAGACCCCATGAACGGTCCTAGGCAGAGGGACCACCCCCATGGTCCACAACGCCTTCTAGCAGATCGCACATGGTTTCCTTTGCTCCGCGGAACACAACAAGCACCGGTATGTTTAGGGGGAGAAGCGCTCAACATGTCTCCCTCGGGGGCTCACCGTTCACCTCGCACCGCCACTCGGCCTCTTCAGTGAGATGGAAGGAACGGCCGGCGTCAGAACGCAACAGTAAATGCAAGAGATTAGGGACCAAGCGTAGGAAGAGGAGGAAAAGGAATTACTGCGGAGGAAGTACTACCAAAGTGAAACAGTAATGAAGAACACACACACATACACACACACACACACACACGCACGCACACAAAGCACGTGCACACAGCCACTCTGTACAGTCAGGAAGCTTCCAAAGGCCGACACAAGAACAGAATCTCTGAGCTCACGACCGACAGAGGAAAGCAAGCTCGGTATTTCACTACCATCACAGCGGGGTCGTGTTTGTAATAATGATAATAATGACAATAAAAATAATGATTTTGAAATATGGTTTGGTTGTTATGGTGGTGATGGTGGCGTTGGTGGTGGTGGTGCAGGAGGTTCACTCACTCACTCGCCACCCTCACTCACTCACTAATTAGCTCGCTCACACGCTCGCTTTATGCATCGCTCGCACTCTTACTCTCGCTCTCTCTCGTGGAAGATTATATGTGAAGATTAGCGACTCAATCTCACCCGATAAAAATATTTCCCTATCTCTCTGCTCAGCGAATTATATAAACTACTAGTATACAGATAACAAAGAATTTCCTAAACGTTCTTTCGCTCTTTCGCTTTCGCTCTCTCGTTCTCTCTTTCTCTCTCTTTCTCTCCAATAAATATGCCTTATTTTCTATATATCAGATAACCGCCACTCTTGGCTTATAAGTGCTTTATTATATTTTACAAAATGAGCAAATCCCCCAAATTTCTTTTCCATCATTTCACTTATTTCATGGCGTCAACCACTGTTTGAGTCCCCACAGGGGCGACTAATAATAATCACTGATAATGTGGCTGACGAAGTAAGTAACCTCAAGACCTATTGTAGCCAAGGACGTATCGAAGAGTTCATGTATTGCTTCTCCTTGTCAGAGTGAGTCCGTTCGGTTTAGCTCGGGAGTCAAGTCGGTGCGTCGCGTCGTAGAACAGTCATGTGGGTTAAGTCAAGCGTCATAATGTTGAGGGGGAAGGAAGTGGCCTCACCCACCTGTGCCACAAGGCCGACTGTTTCCCAGAAGTACTGCATACATTCGCACACACGGTATAATTTGACAAATATATCTGTCTAAGTTAATGCTACTGTACGTTGAACTACTGACAGTGACACAGCTCTCAGTTATAACAGCTAAAAGGTTATTTTTTTCATCATCGTCATCACCATCAGAGTGTTTTGACCATCAGTCTAGCGGTGTTCTTCCTTCCGTTACCAAATGGCTACAAGATGGAAGGAAAGAATCTACAGTAAAATACTTTAACCCCTTCAGGAGCGCACAGGGGCAATAAGGTGACTCGCTGGAGGGCTGAGAGCAACTACCGTAAAAGTGAGAACAAAGACGGCATTTTCGGAGCTCTAAGTTGTCATGGAAGGCAGCAGGGAAGAGGGACCACCTATCAGACATCCCGGAAGATGGCTTTAATGTCGCATTCTGGGGGATTTTGTGATAGTGGATTACTATTTTAGTTGATTTCCTGTCGACTTTGAAAGATATGGTAGTGATGTAAGTACATTTTAGTTGGGCGGCGGTGACTGTGTAGGTGTTCTGAAAGTAAAGGCGCTTAGAACTCGAGGCGGTAGGCGTTGCAACTTGTCTCGTGGTCTTGCAGATTAATCGTGCAGCGGGAGGCAGAGGGAGCCAGGTCGATCTTGTTGGCAATGAGAGCGTCTTCATTGGCTGCGACCCAGTAGCCAAGGGCGTCAGTGTCGTAGGTGGGAATGATCGTAACTTCTGTAAGGACAAGAACACAGGTTTAGTTTTAGAATATCAAGTATATGGTTAATTATAATATTTTTTTTTAGTATTCTGATATGATTAACAACACAATTAGTACCGTAAATATTGATAAGCAAAGAAACTGAACACCTTAGCCTTAGTAGTGTTTAACAAGACTCATTTTACACCTACCCATTTCTTTATCTTCCCACTCCATCTTGGCCTCCAACAAGGCGTCCAACACCTCCCGGCCAGGGTCGATGCCAGAGAAGACGTAATACCTGGCCCGCACTCTCCTGAAGAACTCTGCATTGGAATAGTTGGGGTTGGCAGCATGAGGCACGTAGGCCAAATCGAGGTACACTGGCGGTCCTGATCGCTTAACCCTTCTGTTGGTTTTTCGTTCCTTCTGAGGACTTGGCGGCTTGGGACTGTCAGAGGGAGGGTGTGGCGTAGGTAAAGGCACGGGCGACGGCAGACCAAGAGGCTTCCCCCACTTTTGTAACGTTTCCTTAGCTTCCTTGGATGCCGAGGAGGTGGACGTTGTAGAAGAAGAGGCTGTAGCTGAGGAAGTGGTTGCACTTTCTTTCGTCGTGGCGGCTACCTGCTGCTTAACGACGGT
Source organism: Cancer borealis (assembly GCA_036785275.1). Lineage (NCBI taxonomy): Eukaryota > Metazoa > Arthropoda > Malacostraca > Decapoda > Cancridae > Cancer > Cancer borealis. Next base: position 39,761 of record JAXIVD010002372.1, on the reverse strand, counting down.
GGTGGTCACGGAGGAGGTGGTACGAGTTTGGTTCATGTTGATTTTGTCTTCAGCTTCTGTGACTGACGAAACCCTTGCTCGTGACGGCAGGTTTCCGTTATCAAAGTCACCCTCGTGCTGGCCGTACATAAACTGTTCCAATGGACTTCCGGGAGCTGGACGGAACTCATAGACAGGCTCGTCATCGTATTCTTCCTGGTATTGAGCGCCGGTCGCTCCGTATTGGGTGGTGTATGTGGATTGTACACTGCTAGATGCTTGAGGTTCTTTTCCATCACTCTTACTCTTGTGAGGAGTAGGGAATGGATCGGTTCCGCTAGCATCACTACTAGCTGATCTCGGTCGGTCTTCCTTGTCGGAAGCGTCGTCACTCATGAGTCGCCGCGTGACGCTGGTGACTGTGCTGGTGACGACACCTTCTGAAGCATCGGTATCACTATCGCCGCTGATGGTGGTGCGGGTGGTGCGGGTGATGACCGTCGGATCGCCGCTCAATGATTCTTCACTCGTCCAAGTTGTAAAGCTTTTTGGTGCTCCTGGTGGGCCATGTGCGGAATATTTTCGTGTGGTGATGGGGGACGGGGAGGTTGAACCGGAAATCTTACGCAATATATCCTCAGATACTTGCTGATCACCAAGAACCTCAACCACCTCTTCGCCGGGCAACTCTTCCGTTTCTACTTCCTCGCCATCGTCGTAGTATTTGGTAATGACCGTAGTAACCTTCCTTACCACAACTCGACCTGTCCTTGGGCTGCCGGGTGTTCCCTCGGTGCTACTTGTCGATGATTTTCTAACTGCACTCACTCGCTCGCGCACAGATTCGTCAGTAGCGGAAATAGACTCCCTAGAGCTCCTCACATCCTCTTGGTAAACCTCACTGACCTTGCTAGTTAAGCCTGAAACTTTTACATCCTGAGATGATGTCTCGTAAGTGGATGAGGAATCTTCTTCCAGCTTAGATTTTACACTGGTTGTCGTGCTTTTGATCTCTGAAGGCATAGTTTCAGATGACTTGATGGTAGTGGAAGATGTGGTAGATTCATCCGCCATTACCTTGCTCTCACTCACCATGGTACGAGTGACTGTAGTTGTGGCACTCATACTTTCACTCTCAACAGACTGTTCTTTGATCTGTTTCATTTCAGAGACTTCCTCGGCGGTTTCCTTCTTCTCAATAATCCCCAAATCATCTGTCATTTTCCTTGTAATGGTAGTTTTAGTTACAATGTCACCTTCAGCCTCGTCTTCACTTGTTTCAGTTTGTTCTTCGCCGCTGATATGAGTTTTCTTGATTATTGTCTTGGTTGTTACTGTTTCTGAAGGTGAAGGTTCATATAAAGGTATTCTGGCTCCACCTTCGATACTGGTTCTTGTGATAGTCAGTCGAGGGACACACTCGATTTCCCGTGGTAGGAAAGTCTCCGGTGGTTCACTGCTGCTATCGATGCGTGGTCGCTCTGAAGTCTTTTGCAATGGCTCTTCAGATGTCTCTACAGTTTCTTTTGTTTCACCGTCCACGACTGTTTTTCTTGTGACCGTTTTAGTGACCATTTCATCATACATGGGTTCTTCAAAGGATTCTTCATGTTCTTCTGGTTCTCCTTCAACGGTTTCTACGGTCTCTACTGGAGCACCGTCAATTAGTGTCCGCCTAATAACGGTTCTAGTGACGGTTTTTGTTGTCATTGGGTCTCCCTCAACTGTGGTTTTAGTTTCTGATTTGCTTACACTGTCGTCTACTTGCTCTTCGCTGCTTGAATCACGACCACTAATTAAAGTTTTCTTGATAGTTGTTGTGGTTGTTGTTGTTTTGTCAGTTGGCTCAGACTCAATTGGCTCTTTAGAAGTTACAACCGTCTCTTTGGCTTCTCCGTCAACAATGGTTCTCGTAGTAAAGGTTGTTGTTACTGTTCCAGCTGTTGATTGTGTCTCAAGTGTTTCGTCCTCCTGCTCATCTTTAACGATCTCTTCGGTCTCTACAGGAACACCATCAACGAGTGTTCGCTTGATTACTGTTCTCGTTACCGTTGTTTTAGATGATGGTTCAGTAATTGTTTCCTCCATCTCGTCAGGTTCTCCTTCTACGGTTTCTACGGTTTCTACTGGTTTTCCATCAACAATAGTTTTTCTGGTTACTGTCCTTGTTACAGTTGTAGTAGAAGATGGTTCCGTAATACTGTCTCCTGTGTCCTCAGGTTTTCCTTCAACGGTCTCTACGGTTTCAATTGGTTTACCGTCAACTATTGTTCTTTTGGTGATGGTTTTTGTTACGGTTTTGGTAGATGTGGTTTCTCCATCTGTTTTCTCAAAGTCATCTGGCTCTCCTTCTACGGTTTCTACAGTTTCCATCGGTTTTCCATCAACTATGACAGTTCTAATGACAGTTCTTTTCACAGTTTCTGTAGATGATGGTTCAGTAAAGGTTTCTTTAATTTTTTTAGGTTCTTCCTGTAGCGTTGTTGCAGTTATTGTTTTCGTTGCTGTTTCACTAACGAATGGTTCTTGGGATGGTTCATCGTCCTCCTCTGGTTCTCCTTCCATGGTTTCTACAGTTTCTACTGGATCTCCATCAACGATCATTCTTCTGATCACTTTTCTTGTTACCGTTGTAGTATAGGATGGTTCAACGATAGTTTCAACCATCTCTTCAGGTTCACCTTCAACAAACTCTTCAGTTTCAACTGGCTTACCATCAACTATGGTTCTCCTTATTACTTTCCTGGTTACAGTTGTAGTAGTAGTTGGTTCTACAGCTTCTGGTGTTTCCTCAGGTTCTCCGTCAAGGATTTCTTCAGTTTCTACTGGCTTACCATCAACTATGGTTCTCCTTATTACTTTCCTGGTTACAGTTGTAGTTGTGGTTGGTTCTACAGCTTCTTTTTCAGGTTCTCCTTCAAGGATTTCTTCAGTTTCTACTGGCTTGCCATCAACCATGGTTCTCCTTATTACTTTCCTGGTTACAGATGTAGTTGTGGTTGGTTCTACAGCTTCTAGTGTTTCCTCAGGTTCTCCTTCAAGGATTTCTTCAGTTTCTACTGGCTTGCCATCAACTATGGTTCTCCTTATTACTTTCCTGGTTACAGTTGTAGTTGTGGTTGGTTCTACAGCTTCTGGTGTTTCCTCAGGTTCTCCGTCAAGGATTTCTTCAGTTTCTACTGGCTTGCCATCAACTATGGTTCTCCTTATTACTTTTCTGGTTACAGTTGTAGTTGTGGTTGGTTCTACAGCTTCTGGTGTTTCCTCAGGTTCTCCGTCAAGGATTTCTTCAGTTTCAACTGGCTTGCCATCAACTATGGTTCTCCTTATTACTTTCCTGGTTACAGTTGTAGTTGTGGTTGGTTCTACAGCTTCTGGTGTTTCCTCAGGTTCTCCGTCAAGGATTTCTTCAGTTTCAACTGGCTTGCCATCAACTATGGTTCTCCTTATTACTTTTCTGGTTACAGTTGTAGTTGTGGTTGGTTCTACAGCTTCTGGTGTTTCCTCAGGTTCTCCGTCAAGGATTTCTTCAGTTTCTACTGGCTTACCATCAACTATGGTTCTCCTTATTACTTTCCTGGTTACAGTTGTAGTTGTGGTTGGTTCTACAGCTTCTGGTGTTTCCTCAGGTTCTCCGTCAAGGATTTCTTCAGTTTCAACTGGCTTGCCATCAACTATGGTTCTCCTTATTACTTTTCTGGTTACAGTTGTAGTTGTGGTTGGTTCTACAGCTTCTGGTGTTTCCTCAGGTTCTCCGTCAAGGATTTCTTCAGTTTCAACTGGCTTACCATCAACTATGGTTCTCCTTATTACTTTTCTGGTTACAGTTGTAGTTGTGGTTGGTTCTACAGCTTCTGGTGTTTCCTCAGGTTCTCCGTCAAGGATTTCTTCAGTTTCAACTGGCTTGCCATCAACTATGGTTCTCCTTATTACTTTTCTGGTTACAGTTGTAGTAGTGGTTGGTTCTACAGCTCCTTCCTCAGGTTCGCCTTCAACAAACTCTTCAGTTTCAACTGGCTTGCCATCAACTATGGTTCTCCTTATTACTTTCCTGGTTACAGTTGTAGTAGTGGTTGGTTCTACAGCTCCTTCCTCAGGTTCGCCTTCAACAAACTCTTCAGTTTCAACTGGCTTGCCATCAACTATGGTTCTTCTGATTACTTTCCTGGTTACAGTTGTAGTAGTGGTTGGTTCTACAGCTTCTGATGTTTCTTCAGGTTCACCTTCGATGGTTTCTACGGTTTCTACTGGTTTGCCATCAACTATAATTCTTTTAGTTACTGTTTTGGTAACAGTTTCAGTTGTTAATGGTTCAGTAACTTCCTTGGGCTCTCCTTGGATTATAAGTGTCTTCACTACGGCTGTGGATACCGTCTTTCCCTCCTCTTGCTCCTGATCAGACTCATCTGTTTCACTCTTGGATAACTTTTCAATTGTGTCGATTGTATCCTTTGGTTCACCGTCAACAATTGTTCTCTTGATGGTAGTTCTAGTTATGGTGTCAATAGAGGGTTCTTGTAAGGTTTCAATTGTCTCCTTGATTTCACCGTCGACAATCGTTCTCCTTCGTGTAAGAGTTCTCGTTATGGTTCCAGGAGGAGACTCGTCCGTGTCTTCAGTATCATCTTCAGGTTCACCTTCGATTGTTTCTTCAATCTCTACAGGAACACCATCGACAATCGTTCTTCTAATGATTGTTCTTGTTACAGTTTCAGTGGATGACATTTCTCCTACTTGCGTTTTCGTTTCCTCTGGTTCCTTAATCTCCTCAACAGTCTCAACGGGTTTGCCGTCAACCATTGTCGTCTTCGTAATAGTTTTTGTCGTAGTTTCATATGAAGAATCTACGTCAAATTCTTCACCCTCTTCTGGCTCCCCTTCTACTGTTTCTAAAGTTTCTACGGGAACACCATCAACAATAGTTCTTTTGATAATAGTTCTTGTTACGGTCTTAGTTACAGATGGTTCTTCAACAGTCTCAAAGGTTTCTGTTGGTTTTATTGTGGTTTTTGTAACGGTGGTTTTCTCCTCTAGGTCTTTAGAAGATTCTTTCTTCGCAAAAAGTTCTGCTCTCGTTACTTCTTCGGTGGTGGTGGTGGTGGTGGTGATTTCCTTTTCAGTCTCTAATGATTTGACCTCAGTTTCCTTTGTCACTCCAGGTTTTTCTTTCTCGTCAAGCTTTTCTTTTTCAACAGGCTTTTCCTTTTCAACAGGCTTTTCCTTTTCAACAGGCTTTTCCTTTTCAACAGGCTTTTCCTTTTCAACAGGCTTTTCCTTTTCAACAGGCTTTTCCTTTTCAACAGGCTTTTCCTTTTCAACAGGCTTTTCCTTTTCAACAGGCTTTTCCTTTTCAACAGGCTTTTCCTTTTCAACAGGCTTTTCCTTTTCAACAGGCTTTTCCTTTTCAACAGGCTTTTCCTTTTCAACAGGCTTTTCTTCAACAGGTTTGTCCTTCTCAGTAAGCTTCTTTTCTGCAGGCTTCTCCATCTCAGCAGGTTTTTCTTCTGTAGACTTCTTTTCAGCTGGTTTTTCTGTTGATGGTTTCTCCTCAGCTAATTTTTCTTTCTCAGCAGGTTTTTCTTCCTTTTCTGTAATTTTTGGATCTTTTGGCTTTTCATCCAGTGGCTTTGATGCTTCTTTGGATATTTTTTCTTCTGTATCTGGTTTTCCTTCGTCGGTGGGTTTGATTGGGGTCCCCTTTGTAGACTCAAGACTGGTGGTGACTTCCTTATAGGAAACAGACTTATCAGTAATGGCAGTGACGAACTTGTACTCTTCAGTGGACACTTGCTCGGTGTGTGTCTTACTCAAACTAATTTCACTTACTTCATCAGCCGGTTTTTTAATTGATGCGGCTGAGGGGGCCTCCTTAGGTTTTTTCTCAGTACCCTCTTCGGCGGAGGGTAAGGAGGATGTTGTTGAGGATGGAGATTCCTTTTCGGATGTGGTGAGTTCAGGCTGGGGAAGGTCTGACGGTTTGGTTGTGGGAACAGGTGTCTCCGTGGCTTGTGTGGTGGAGGTAGATGTGGAGGTGATGATGACCGATGAGTCATATACAGATGAGATGAGTGATGAAATGGCTGCCACGGAAGACGGAGCGTCAGGCCTTGAGGAGTCTGTCTTCACCTGCACAGAGGGTAAAGACTCACTCTCGGGATGAGAGGACATAGTAGAAGAAATCGACGTGTCATCTTTCCCTATTGACTTCTCAGGCGAAGGAGGAGGAGAAACTGGCTCCTTGAAGTCCATGAATGAGGTTTTGGTAATAGGAGTTTCTTCAATGGACGTCACGGCTGTTGTGATGCCTTGAACGACGTCCTTTACTTCAGTGACTGCCACGGACTTAATAACAACATCTTTTAGATCCTCTTTGAAGATGTCCTCCGAGACATCACTGCTTGGTGAAGTAGTCGACATCTTAGACTCACCGTCCCTGAGAGAAGGATCTTTAGGAAGGTCCTTGGCATCCATTGAAGTAACGTCGCTCTTTGAGCTTATAGAAATGTCACTTTTCGGAGATACCATGATGGCTTCCTGAGTGAGTGATGGAGTGGCGGGTTCCTGCTTGGAACTAATAGTGTCGTCCTCTTCGAGCGAGAGTTCACTCTTGCTCTGTTGAATAATACTGTCATCTTTGGTCACTGGTGCCTTTGTGCTTCTTAATAACTCTCTTGTTTCCTCAATGAGGGCTTTTGTGCTATCAATAGTGCTAGTAACTACACTTGTTGCTAATGTAGTGCTTTCGCTCTTTGTGCTTTCCACCTCTTTTGGTGGTTCATGTTTCTTTTCTTTTTCCTCCATAGTCTTGGTATCTGTGGTGGTGAATGTGTCTTGAATGAACTCTGACACCTTCTCTGTTATAGTGGAATATATGGATGTCTCCGGAAGAGATACTTTACCATCCGATGGAATAGAAGGCATTGTATGACTCTCTAGACTAGACATTTTGTCTCGCTCATCAAAAGCAGAATCCTTACCGGACGTGTCACTTCGAGGTGAGGATGGTTTTCCCTCGTCAGGCTCTTTATCGCTTCCTAAGATAGGTTGCAGTCTGAAAGATTCTAGGGAATCTAAGCCATCTTTTGCAACAACGTCACTGATTGTTGTGTCGCTTTTAGGAGATATAGATCGGCCACTGTCAACTGTTTCGCGATGAACAGTAGTTGTAGTAGTGGTCATGGTCGTTTCTGAGTCAAACTGCTTTCTTTTCTCCCTTCTCATCACGTCTGATATAGAAGAGATATCAGAGCGGGGAGAAGAAGGAGCCTGATCATCCCTATCCTCATATTGTCCGCTCAACTCTGCCTCGTACCCGTCACTTCGCGGGGATATGGACGGCATTTGGTACACGTCTGATGACAGATCACTCCTGGGAGAGACTGGCTGGTATCTTTCACTGTCTTCTTCAGCTGTAAATGGTGAAATCACTCCTCTTTCATCTTCGACCTCTTGTGTTTTTCCAAAAGTAACACTACGGGGAGATGTTAAGTCATCAGCGGTCTTCTCTTGGCTTTCCTCGAATCCCCTATCGTCGAGGCTACCATACATGGAGGTTGACATAATATCGTCTGTTTTCTTAACTCTAGTTAAGGCCTCAGCGGGTGACTCCTGCAGTGTATCATCATGCAAACCAAAGTCATCCCCATACATGGACGAAGTCATAATATCGTGACTTGGCTCGTAAATTGATGTGGTCATGGCATCGAAATCTTGATGCATAGACGTAGTCATGAGGTCAGCCGGGCTGTGGTCACTGATGGCACTAGTGGTAGACTTGAACACTGTCGTGGTTTCTTCGTAAACAGAAGTGGTCATGACATCCTTCTCCTCCTTATGTTCTAATGTTTCGAGGCCATGCACAAGAGAAATGCCTGCCATGCCGATTTCCCTGAGTGAAGGAGACATTGGGGGTGAACCCGGGGTCGTGTCTGGAGAGACTGTCACTATTTCAGCGCGTTCTGCCTTGAGCACACCATAGATGGGCTCTTCCACAACTCCACCCTCAAGGTAAGACTGCACCTCTTTTTCTAAAGGTGAAGTAATGTCAACCTTGGGACTGATTTTGTCATATTTGACATCAATGGGAGGTGAAGATACCTTGGGTTCCGTTTTAGACTTTGAAATGTCATCTTTAAGGCTTACTTCACTCTTCATACTAGTAGAAATATCACTTTTGGGAGACAGAGGCGCTTCTTCCACAGACTTTTTCAATGTATCCTTAGGACTGAGATCTGACTTAACACTGGAAGCGATATCACTAAGTAGTGATTCTGGTTGTATTTTTTTGTCTTTTTCAGTGATGTCTAATGTGATCTTTTCTTCTCTCTTTTCTTTTGTTACAATATCAGTGCTAGTGGAAATGGCAACCTCAGAAATTTTCTTCGCTATTTCAGTGGTTGTCATTTCTTCCTGAATCTCTTTTGAGCTCAATTCACTTCTTGTACTGATGTCGCTCTTACCACTTGGAGAAACATCACTTCGTGGAGAGATAGGGACTTCTGATGACTTTCTGGATGTATCAATTTTCAGAATTCCTTCAGAAGCTTCTCTTGAACTAGTATCAGAACCAGAATGGTCGCTTTTAGGAGACACCACTTCATCACTTTTAGAGGTGACATCAATGGTGAGCGGCCTTAACATGACAGTCTGCACTACATGGCTTCTCATGCTCACAGAGAAGAAACTCTCAGGAGAAGTAAAGTCGTACTGATCTTTCACTTCTTCACTCTTTGGAGAAACGGAGGCGTCTGTTTTTTCTGATTTTTCTTCATCTACTTTTTCTACACCAAGCTTTTTCTCAACATCGCTCTTGGCACTGACATCGCTCTTACCACTAACTGATACATCACTCTTGGGAGATATAGATGCTTCTGATGATGATTTCTTAGACGTATCAACTGTTAGAATCTCCTTAGTGATATCCTTCCCAAACTCCTCTTCCTTTGTGCTATCACTTTTTACACTAACATCGCTCTTGCTACTAACAGAAATGTCACTCCTTGGCGATATTGAAGCTTCTTCTTTTGGCTTCATAGATACGTCAAGTACTTTATCATCTGTAATATCCTTTGAGAGCATTTCTTCCTTGGATTTATCACTCTTACTACTAACAGAAATGTCACTCTTAGGAGATATCGCTGCTTTTTCCGTTGGTTTTAGTGATGTGTCAATGGTAATGATTTCCTGTTTGATCTCTTTCGTGACACTTTCTACTTTTTTCGAGGTGTCACTCTTTGAGCTAATGTCACTCTTTTCACTGACATCACTCTTAGCACTAACAGAGATGTCACTCTTTGGAGAGATTGGCGCCTCTTCTGTTGGTTTTTTAGACACATCAACAGATAGTATTGTCTCTTTCATATCTTTTTTCACAATATCCTCCTTTGTGATGTCACTCTTTGCACTGATGTCACTCTTTGCACTGACATCACTCTTTGCACTAATAGAGATGTCACTCTTTGGAGAAATTGGTACTTCTGTTGGTTTAGATATAGCAACGGTAATTTCTTCTTTAATTTCCTTTGTGACCATCTCTTCTTTTACAATGTCACTCTTTGCACTGACATCACTCTTAGCACTAACGGAGATGTCACTCTTTGGAGAAATCGGTGCTTCTTCTGTTGGTTTCTTAGAAATTTCAGCTGTTAAAATTTCTTCTTTTATTTCCTTTGTGACCATCTCTTCTTTTACAATGTCACTCTTTGCACTGACATCACTCTTAGTACTAATAGAGATGTCACTCTTTGGTGAAATTGGTGCTTCTTCTGTTGGTTTCTTAGATACATCAAGTGTAATTTCTTCTTTAATTTCTTTTGTTACCAACTCTTCTTTTACAATGTCACTCTTTGCACTGATGTCACTCTTAGCACTAATAGAGATGTCACTCTTTGGTGAAATTGGTGTTTCTTCTGTTGGTTTTTTAGATACATCCAAAGTGATTTCTGTCATAATGTCCTTTGAAACCACTTCTTCTTTTACAATGTCACTCTTTGCACTGACATCACTCTTTGAGCTAACAGAAATGTCACTCTTTGGAGAAATTGGTGTTTCTTCTGTTGGTTTCTTTGTAATATCAAGTGTTACGATTTCTTCTTTAACTTTGGTTGTGAACACATCAGCTTCAACAATGTCACCCTTTGCGCTAACTTCACTCTTGGAACTTGAAGAAACATCACTCTTTGGAGAGATCTGTGCCTCTTCTGTTGGTTTCTTAGATGTGTCAATTGTAATCTCCTCCTTTATTTCCTTTGCAACCATATCTTCTTTACTCTTTGCACTGATATCACTTGTTGCACTAACGGAGATGTCACTCTTTGGAGAGATTGGTGCTTCTTCTGATGGTTTCTTAGACACATCAACTGTAATTGCTTCTTTAAGATCTTTTGTTAGCAAGTCTTCTTTTACAATGTCACTCTTTGCACTGACATCACTCTTAGTACTAATGGAGATGTCACTCTTTGGTGAAATTGGTGCTTCTTCTGTTGGTTTTGTAGTTGTATCAACTGTGATTTTTTCTTTAATTTCTTTCAATAATAATTCTTCTTTTACAATGTCACTCTTTGCACTGACATCACTCTTAGCACTAATGGAGATGTCACTCTTTGGTGAAATTGGTGCTTCTTCTGTTGGTTTCTTAGATACATCAACTGTAATTTCTTCTTTAGTTTCTTTTGTTACCAGCTCTTCTTTTACAATGTCACTCTTTGCACTGATGTCACTCTTAGCACTAACGGAGATGTCACTCTTTGGAGAGATTGGTGCTTCTTCTGCTGGTTTCTTAGAAATATCAACTGAGATTTCTTTCTTGATTTCCATTGTAACCAAATCTTCTTTTACAATGTCACTCTTTGTACTGACATCACTCTTAGCACTAATGGAGATGTCACTCTTTGGTGAAATTGGCGCTTCTTCTGTTGGTTTTGTAGTTGTATCAACTGTGATTTTTTCTTTAATTTCTTTCAATAATAATTCTTCTTTTACAATGTCACTCTTTGCACTGATGTCACTCTTAGCACTAACGGAGATGTCACTCTTTGGAGAGATTGCTGCTTCTTCTGTTGGTTTCTTAGATACATCAACTGTAATTTCTTCTTTAGTTTCTTTTGTTACCAACTCTTCTTTTACAATGTCACTCTTTGCACTGATGTCACTCTTAGCACTAACGGAGATGTCACTCTTTGGTGAAATTGGTGCTTCTTCTGCTGTTTTTTTAGATATATCAACTGTTAGAATTTCTTCTTTAATTTCTTTTGTTACTATCTCTTCTTTTGCAATGTCACTCTTTGAGCTGACATCACTTTTAGCACTAATGGAGATGTCACTCTTTGGGGAGATTGGTGCTTCTTCTGTTGGTTTCTTAGTAATGTCAACTGTTAAGATGTCCTTAGTTGTTTTTGAGTCTACCTCATCCCTAACAACGTCACTCTTTGCACTAACATCACTTTTGGCACTAACAGAGATGTCACTCTTTGGTGAAATTGGTGCTTCTTCTGTTGGTTTCTTGGATACATCAACTGTAATTTCTTCTTTAATTTCTTTTGTTACCAACTCTTCTTTTACAATGTCACTCTTTGCACTGACATCACTCTTAGCACTAACGGAGATGTCACTCTTTGGTGAAATTGGTGCTTCTTCTGTTGGTTTCTTAGATACGTCAATAAAAATATCTTCTTTAATTTCTTTTATGACCAGTTCTTCTTTTATGTCAGTCTTTGCACTAACATCACTTTTGGCACTAACGGAAATGTCACTCTTTGGTGAGATTGGTGCTGCTTCTGTTGGTTTCTTAGTGATTTCATCCTTCATTTCCTTTGAGATCACTATATCTCTTAATAGATCACTCATTGCAGTGATAGCACTTGTTGCACTTACAGTAACCTTACTCTCTGGAGAGACGTGTTCCTCCTCTGTTGGTTTCTTTGATACATCAAGCGTTATTTCTTCTTTAATTTCCTTTGTCACAACCTCTTCCTTTACAATGTCACTCTTTACACTGACATCACTCTTAGCACTAACGGAGATATCACTCTTTGGTGAAATTGGTGCTTCTTCTGTTGGTTTCTTAGATACATCAACTGTGATTTCTTTCTTAATTTCCATTGTAACCAGATCTTCTTTTACAATGTCACTCTTTGCACTGACATCACTCTTAGCACTAAGGGAGATGTCACTCTTTGGTGAGATTGGTGCTTCTTCTGTTGGTTTCTGAGAAATATCAATTGTGAAAATTTCTTCTTTAATTTCCTTTTTGACTTCCTCTTCTTTTAGTATGTCACTCTTTGCACTGACATCACTTGTAACACTTACTGAAATATCACTCTTTGGAGAAATAGGTGTTTCCTTTGCTGGTATTTTGCAAAATTCAAATGGAGAGATTGGTGTTTCTTCTTTTAGTTTCTGAGAAATATCAACTGTGACTTCCTCTTCTTTTGCACTCTTTGCACTGACATCACTCTTAGCACTAACAGAGATGTCGCTCTTTGGAGAGATTGGTGCTTCTTCTGTTGGTTTCTTAGATACATCAACTGTAATTTCTTCTTTAATTTCTTTTGTGACTTCCTCTTCTTTTAATATGTCACTCTTTGTACTGACATCACTTGTAACACTTACTGAAACATCACTCTTTGGAGAAATAGGTGTTTCCTTGATTGGCTTTTTGCAGAATTCAAATGTGATTATTTCTTTATCTTCTTCTTCCTTGATGTCACTCTTTCCACTGACATCACTCTTAGCACTTATAGAAATATCACTCTTAGGAGAAATAGGTATCTCTGTAGTGGTTTTCTTAGATACATCAAGAGTAATTTCTCCCTTAATTTCCTTTGTTATCAGTTCATCTTTTATGTCACTCTTTGCACTGATGTCACTCTTAACACTTACGGAAATGTCACTCTTTGGAGAGATAAGTGGCTCCTCTGTGGGTTTCTTAGATACATCAACTGGGAATTCTTCTTCAGTTTTCTTTGTGACCATATCTTCTTTTACAATATCACTCCTTGTACTAATTTCACTCATAGCACTCACGGAAATATCACTCTTTGGAGAGATAGGAGCTTCTTCTGTTGGTTTTGTTGTAACATCAATTTTCTTAATTTCTTTTTCGACAAGTTCTTCTTTTGTTAGGTCACTCTTAGCACTGAGATCACTCTTAGCACTAATAGAGATGTCACTCTTTGGTGAAATTGGTGCTTCTTCTGCTGGTTTCTTAGACACATCAACTGTAATTTCTTCTTTAATTTCTTTTGTTACCAACTCTTCTTTTACGATGTCACTCTTTGCACTGACATCGCTCTTAGCACTAACAGAGATGTCACTCTTTGGAGAGATTGGCGCCTCCTCTTTTGGTTTCTTTGTCACATCAAGTTCTTCCTTAATATCCAAAGTGACCATCTCCTCTTTGGCAAAATCACTTTTAGCACTGATATCACTCTTAGCGCTAACAGAGATGTCACTCTTTGGAGAGATAGGTGTCTCTTCTGTTGGTTTCTTTGACACATCAAATGAGATTTCTTCTTTAATTTCCTTTGTAACAGTTATTTCCTCTCTAAATTCTTTTGCGAATAGTTCTTTGTCACTTTTTACACTGACATAACTCTTTGCACTAACAGAGATGTCACTCTTTGGAGAGATAAGTGGTTCTTCAGTTGTTTTCTTAGAAACATCAACTGTGATTTCTTCTTTTATATCTTTTGTAACCTGATCTTCCTTTATAATGTCACTCTTTTCACTGACATCACTTTTAGCAGTAATAGAGATGTCGCTTCTTGGAGAAATTGGTGCTTCTGTTGATTTTTCAGATACATCAATTGTGATTTCTTCCTTAATCCCTTTTGTTACTTCTTCTTTTACACTATCACTTTTTACACTAATGTCACTCTTAGCACTAAGAGAGATGTCACTTTTTGGAGAGATTGGTGCTTCTTCTGTTGGTTTCTTAGTCACATCAACTGTAATTTCTTCCTTAATTTCCTTTGTGACTAATTCTTCTTTTACAATGTCACTCTTTGCACTGATGTCACTCTTAGCACTAACAGAGATGTCACTCTTTGGAGAGATTGGTGCTTCTTCTGTTGGTTTCTTAGATACATCAACTGTGATTTCTTCTTTAATTTCTTTTGTTACCAACTCTTCTTTTACAATGTCACTCTTTGCACTGATGTCACTCTTAGCGCTAACAGAGATGTCACTCTTTGGAGAGATTGGTGCTTCTTCTGTTGGTTTCGTAGATAGATCAATAGTGATTTCTTCCTTAATCTCCTTTGTGACCACTTCTTTTACAATGTCACTCTTTGCACTGGTGTCACTCTTAGCACTAACGGAGATGTCACTCAGTGGAGAGATTGGTGCTTCTTCTGTTGGTTTCTTAGATACATCAAGTGTAACTTCTTCTTTAATCTCCTTTGTGAATAAATCTTCTTTTACAATGTCACTCTTTGCACTGATGTCACTCTTAGCACTAACGGAGATGTCACTCTTTGGTGAAATTGGTGCTTCTTCTGTTGGTTTCTTAGACACATCAACTGTGATTTCTTCTTTAATTTCTTTTGTTACCAACTCTTCTTTTACAATGTCACTCTTAGCACTGATGTCACTCTTAGCACTAATGGAGATGTCACTCAGTGGAGAGATTGGTGCTTCTTCTGTTGGTTTCTTAGACACATCAACTGTGATTTCTTCCTTAATCTCCTTTGCGACTAATTCTTCTTTTACAATGTCACTCTTTGCACTGATGTCACTCTTAGCACTAATGGAGATGTCACTCTTTGGTGAAATTGGTGCTTCTTCTGTTGGTTTCTTAGATACATCAACTGTAATTTCTTCTTTAATTTCTTTTGTTACCAACTCTTCTTTTACAATGTCACTCTTTGCACTGATGTCACTCTTAGCACTAACGGAGATGTCACTCTTTGGAGAGATTGGTGCTTCTTCTGTTGGTTTCTTAGACACATCAACTGTAATTTCTTCCTTAATCTCTTTTGTGACTAATTCTTCTTTTACAATGTCACTCTTTGTACTGATGTCACTCTTAGCACTAACAGAGATGTCACTCTTTGGAGAGATTGGTGCTTCTTCTGTTGGTTTCTTAGACACATCAACTGTAATTTCTTCCTTAATCTCTTTTGTGACTAATTCTTCTTTTACAATGTCACTCTTTGTACTGATGTCACTCTTAGCACTAACAGAGATGTCACTCTTTGGAGAGATTGGTGCTTCTTCTGTTGGTTTCTTAGATACATCAACTGTAATTTCTTCCTTAATCTCCTTTGTGACTAATTCTTCTTTTACAATGTCACTCTTTGCACTGATGTCACTCTTAGCACTAATGGAGATATCACTCTTTGGAGAGATTGGTGCTTCTTCTGTTGGTTTCTTAGACACATCAACTGTGATTTCTTCCTTAATCTCCTTTGTGACTAATTCTTCTTTTGCAATGTCACTTTTTGCACTGATGTCACTCATAGCACTAACAGAGATGTCACTCTTTGGAGAGATTGGTGCTTCTTCTGTTGGTTTCTTAGACACATCAACTGTGATTTCTTCCTTAATCTCCTTTGTGACTAATTCTTCTTTTACAATGTCACTCTTTGCACTGATGTCACTCTTAGCACTAACGGAGATGTCACTCTTTGGTGAAATTGGTGCTTCTTCTGTTGGTTTCTTGGATACATCAACTGTGATTTCTTCTTTAATTTCTTTTGTTACCAACTCTTCTTTTACAATGTCACTCTTTGCACTGATGTCACTCATAGCACTAACGGAGATGTCACTCTTTGGAGAGATTGGTGCTTCTTCTGTTGGTTTCTTAGACACATCAACTGTGATTTCTTCCTTAATCTCCTTTGTGACTAATTCTTCTTTTACAATGTCACTCTTTGCACTGACATCACTCTTAGCACTAACAGAAATGTCACTCTTTGGAGAGATTGGTGCTTCTTCTGTTGGTTTCTTAGACAGATCAATAGTAATTTCTTCCTTAATCTCCTTTGTGACCACTTCTTCTTTTACAATGTCACTCTTTACACTGATGTCACTCTTAGCACTAACAGAGATGTCGCTCTTTGGAGAGATTGGTGCTTCTTCTGTTGGTTTCTTAGACACATCAACTGTAATTTCTTCCTTAATCTCCTTTGTGACTAATTCTTCTTTTACAATGTCACTCTTTGTACTGATGTCACTCTTAGCACTAACAGAGATATCACTCTTTGGAGAGATTGGTGCTTCTTCTGTTGGTTTCTTAGACAGATCAATAGTGATTTCTTCCTTAATCTCCTTTGTGACTAATTCTTCTTTTACAATGTCACTTTTTGCACTGATGTCACTCATAGCACTAACAGAGATGTCACTCTTTGGAGAGATTGGTGCTTCTTCTGTTGGTTTCTTAGACACATCAACTGTGATTTCTTCCTTAATCTCCTTTGTGACTAATTCTTCTTTTACAATGTCACTCTTTGCACTGATGTCACTCTTAGCACTAACGGAGATGTCACTCTTTGGTGAAATTGGTGCTTCTTCTGTTGGTTTCTTGGATACATCAACTGTGATTTCTTCTTTAATTTCTTTTGTTACCAACTCTTCTTTTACAATGTCACTCTTTGCACTGATGTCACTCATAGCACTAACGGAGATGTCACTCTTTGGAGAGATTGGTGCTTCTTCTGTTGGTTTCTTAGACACATCAACTGTGATTTCTTCCTTAATCTCCTTTGTGACTAATTCTTCTTTTACAATGTCACTCTTTGCACTGACATCACTCTTAGCACTAACAGAAATGTCACTCTTTGGAGAGATTGGTGCTTCTTCTGTTGGTTTCTTAGACAGATCAATAGTAATTTCTTCCTTAATCTCCTTTGTGACCACTTCTTCTTTTACAATGTCACTCTTTACACTGATGTCACTCTTAGCACTAACAGAGATGTCGCTCTTTGGAGAGATTGGTGCTTCTTCTGTTGGTTTCTTAGACACATCAACTGTAATTTCTTCCTTAATCTCCTTTGTGACTAATTCTTCTTTTACAATGTCACTCTTTGTACTGATGTCACTCTTAGCACTAACAGAGATATCACTCTTTGGAGAGATTGGTGCTTCTTCTGTTGGTTTCTTAGACAGATCAATAGTGATTTCTTCCTTAATCTCCTTTGTGACTAATTCTTCTTTTACAATGTCACTTTTTGCACTGATGTCACTCATAGCACTAACAGAGATGTCACTCTTTGGAGAGATTGGTGCTTCTTCTGTTGGTTTCTTAGACAGATCAAGAGTGATTTCTTCCTTAATCTCCTTTGTGACCACTTCTTCTTTTACAATGTCACTCTTTGCACTGGTGTCACTTTTAGCACTAACAGAGATGTCACTCTTTGGAGAGATTGGTGCTTCTTCTGTTGGTTTCTTAGATACATCAACTGTGATTTCTTCCTTAATCTCCTTTGTGACTAATTCTTCTTTTACAATGTCACTCTTTGCACTGATGTCACTCATAGCACTAACGGAGATGTCACTCTTTGGAGAGATTGGTGCTTCTTCTGTTGGTTTCTTAGATACATCAACTGTGATTTTTTCCTTAATCTCCTTTGTGACTAATTCTTCTTTTACAATGTCACTCTTTGTACTGATGTCACTCTTAGTACTAACAGAGATGTCACTCTTTGGAGAGATTGGTGCTTCTTCTGTTGGTTTCTTAGATACATCAACTGTGATTTTTTCCTTAATCTCCTTTGTGACTAATTCTTCTTTTACAATGTCACTCTTTGTACTGATGTCACTCTTAGTACTAACAGAGATGTCACTCTTTGGAGAGATTGGTGCTTCTTCTGTTGGTTTCTTAGACACATCAACTGTGATTTCTTCCTTAATCTCCTTTGTAACTAATTCTTCTTTTACAATGTCACTCTTTGCACTGACATCACTCTTAGCACTAACAGAAATGTCACTCTTTGGAGAGATTGGTGCTTCTTCTGTTGGTTTCTTAGACAGATCAATAGTAATTTCTTCCTTAATCTCCTTTGTGACCACTTCTTCTTTTACAATGTCACTCTTTACACTGATGTCACTCTTAGCACTAACAGAGATGTCACTCTTTGGAGAGATTGGTGCTTCTTCTGTTGGTTTCTTAGACACATCAACTGTAATTTCTTCCTTAATCTCCTTTGTGACTAATTCTTCTTTTACAATGTCACTCTTTGCACTGACATCACTCTTAGCACTAACAGAGATGTCACTCTTTGGAGAGATTGGTGCTTCTTCTGTTGGTTTCTTAGACAGATCAATAGTGATTTCTTCCTTAATCTCCTTTGTGACTAATTCTTCTTTTACAATGTCACTCTTTGCACTGATGTCACTCTTAGCACTAACGGAGATGTCACTCTTTGGAGAGATTGGTGCTTCTTCTGTTGGTTTCTTAGACAGATCAATAGTGATTTCTTCCTTAATCTCCTTTGTGACTAATTCTTCTTTTACAATGTCACTTTTTGCACTGATGTCACTCATAGCACTAACAGAGATGTCACTCTTTGGAGAGATTGGTGCTTCTTCTGTTGGTTTCTTAGACACATCAACTGTGATTTCTTCCTTAATCTCCTTTGTGACTAATTCTTCTTTTACAATGTCACTCTTTGCACTGATGTCACTCTTAGCACTAACGGAGATGTCACTCTTTGGTGAAATTGGTGCTTCTTCTGTTGGTTTCTTGGATACATCAACTGTGATTTCTTCTTTAATTTCTTTTGTTACCAACTCTTCTTTTACAATGTCAATCTTTGCACTGACATCACTCTTAGCACTAACAGAAATGTCACTCTTTGGAGAGATTGGTGCTTCTTCTGTTGGTTTCTTAGACAGATCAATAGTGATTTCTTCCTTAATCTCCTTTGTGACTAATTCTTCTTTTACAATGTCACTCTTTGTACTGATGTCACTCTTAGCACTAACAGAGATGTCACTCTTTGGAGAGATTGGTGCTTCTTCTGTTGGTTTCTTAGACACATCAACTGTAATTTCTTCCTTAATCTCCTTTGTGACTAATTCTTCTTTTACAATGTCACTCTTTGCACTGACATCACTCTTAGCACTAACAGAGATGTCACTCTTTGGAGAGATTGGTGCTTCTTCTGTTGGTTTCTTAGACAGGTCAATAGTGATTTCTTCCTTAATCTCCTTTGTGACTAATTCTTCTTTTACAATGTCACTCTTTGCACTGATGTCACTCTTAGCACTAATGGAGATGTCACTCTTTGGAGAGATTGGTGCTTCTTCTGTTGGTTTCTTAGATACATCAACTGCGATTTCTTCTTTAATTTCTTTTGTTACCAACTCTTCTTTTACAATATCACTCTTTGCACTGATGTCACTCTTAGCACTAACTGAGATGTCACTCTTTGGAGAGATTGGTGCTTCTTCTGTTGGTTTCTTAGAAACATCAACTGTGATTTCTTCTTTAATATCTTTTGTGAATAAATCTTCTTTTACAATGTCACTCTTTGTACTGATGTCACTCTTAGTACTAACAGAGATGTCACTCTTTGGAGAGATTGGTGCTTCTTCTGTTGGTTTCTTAGACACATCAACTGTAATTTCTTCCTTAATCTCCTTTGTGACTAATTCTTCTTTTACAATGTCACTCTTTACACTGATGTCACTCTTAGCACTAACGGAGATGTCACTCTTTGGTGAAATTGGTGCTTCTTCTGTTGGTTTCTTGGATACATCAACTGTGATTTCTTCTTTAATTTCTCTTGTTGCCAAATCTTCTTTTACAATGTCACTCTTTGCACTGACATCACTCTTAGCACTAACAGAGATGTCACTCTTTGGAGAGATTGGTGCTTCTTCTGTTGGTTTCTTAGATAGATCAATAGTGATTTCTTCCTTAATCTCCTTTGTGACTAATTCTTCTTTTACAATGTCACTCTTTGCACTGATGTCACTTTTAGCACTAACAGAGATGTCACTCTTTGGAGAGATTGGTGCTTCTTCTGTTGGTTTCTTAGATACATCAACTGTGATTTCTTCTTTAATATCTTTTGTGAATAAATCTTCTTTTACAATGTCACTCTTTGCACTAATATCACTCTTAGCACTAACAGAGATGTCACTCTTTGGAGAGATTGGTGCTTCTTCTGTTGGTTTCTTAGACACATCAACAGTAATTTCTTCCTTAATCTCCTTGCTGACCACTTCTTCTTTTGCAAGGTCACTCTTAGTACTGGCATCAGTCTTTGCACTAACATCACTCTTTGCACTAACAGAGACGTCACTCTTTGGAGAGATAAGTGGTTCTTCAGTTGTTTTCTTTGACACATCAACTGTGATTTCTTCCTTTATATCTTTTGTAACCTGATCTTCCTTTACAATGTCACTCTTTTCACTGACATCACTCTTTGCACTAACGGAGATGTCACTCTTTGGAGAAATTGGTGCTTCTTCTGCTGGTTTTAATGACACATCAACAATAATTTCTTTCTTAATTTCCTCTGTGACTAATTCTTCTACTGGCATATCGCTCCTTTTACTAACATCACTCTTTTCACTGATAGAAATGTCACTCTTTGAAGATGGAAGTGCATCCTTTTCAGGTGTTACGACATCCTCCTCAGTGACGATAACTTCTTTTTTGACGTCACTCTTTTCACTGATATCACTTTTAATACTGACAGACACGTCACTCTTGGGTGAAACTGGCACTTCTTCTGTCTTTTTAGCCTTGTCTATCGTCAATGTTTCTTCTTTAATGTCTTTTGTTATGGAATCACTTTTTATACTAATTTCACTTTTAACACTAATGGAAATATCACTTTTAGGAGATATTGGGGCTTCTTTTGAAGGCTCCTTTGCAATATCTTTAGGAATTTCAATATCTGATGGAATTTGTTCATCTTTATGTGAAACGTCGCTTTTAACACTGACGGAAATGTCACTTTTAGGGGAAACGAGTGCTTCACTTTCTGGTTTGTGAGGTTCAGTCAATGTTTCCTTAAAGCTCAAAGGCTTCTCATCGAGTTTTTTGTCACTAATATCACTCTTTACTCCGTCCGAAATATCACTTTTCGGAGACAATGAGACTTCCTTATCACTTTTATCTCTATCACTAATATCACTAATAGGTAAATCTCTTATTGGAGATAAAGGAACTTGTTCTGAAGGCCGGGCGTCCTTTACCTCTTTGGTAAGAACTTCAGTCAATTCTGTCACTTCAGTCACCTCGGTCAACAGTTGTCTTCTTCGCCTTTCCTCAATTGTTATTATTTCCTCTTGTGTTTCTTCTCTCGTTTCTCTGATTTCTTGCGTCACTTCTTCCCTAATTTCAGCGATCTCCTTGGAGCTAACGTCACTCTTATCACTAAGGGAGATGTCACTCTTTGTAGACTCTGGCAAGTCTTTCACCTTTTTGTCCATTTCCAGAGTGACATCCTCGTCTGGCGCCGCCTTGCTACTAATGTCGCTTCGTGCACTAACGGAGATGTCGCTTTTTGGTGATAATGAGACTGTAGTTTCATCAGTGGGTTTAACTGTAACATCAATCATAAGTTTTTCATCAAGAACCTCCCGTTTAATTAATTCAGTAATCTCTACCTTCTCCTTCTTTGCCCCATCTACTACCTCCTCCTCTATTTCCTCAACTTCCTCTGTACTGATATCCTTCCTATCGACAATTTTCCCGCTAACATCCCTTTCTACTTCCTCCCTGACATCCTCCCGCCTGTCGAGTGTAATGTGTGTTTCAGTGAACTCAGTAATTTCTTCCTTCCTCCTCCCTACTGTTACAATCTCCTCCTTCGATTCTGTTACGTCTGTTTGTCTTGTTAATGTCTCAGTTTCTGTAATGATTGTCTCAGTTATGTCTTGTGGTTTTGTTTCTTGTTTGTCTTTAGTTATGGTTGTCTTAGTTATGTCTACTTCTACTTTTTCTTCTGTTGTAACTTCTTTGATTTCTTCTGTTTTATCCTCCTTCTCCTCCTTCTTTATCTCTTTCTTCAATTCTTCCTTTATTTCTTCTTTTACTTCCTCCTTCTTCTCCTTAACGTCTTTTACTTCTTCCTCCTTTTTCACTATTATTATCTCCTCCTTCACTTCTTTTGTTACTTCCTTCTTTATTTCTTCTTTTACCTCTTCCTTTTCTTCTTTCTTCTCTTCCTTTATTTCTTCCTTCACTTCTTCCTTTACTTCTTCCTTCTTCTCCTCCTTTATTTTCTCCTTTTCCTCCTTAATTTCTTTTACTTCTTCCTTTATTTCTTCCTTTTCCTCCTTCTTGATCTCTTCTTTTACTTCTTCTTTTAGTTTCTCCTTTATTTCTTCCTTAATTTCTTCCTTCTTCTCCTCCTTTACTTCCTTTATTTCTTCCTTTATTTCTTCCTTCTTCTCCTCCTTAACTTCCTTTATTTCTTCCTTCTTTATTTCTTCTTTGATTTCTTCCTTCTTCTCCTCCTTTACTTCCTTTATTTCTTCCTTTATTTCTTCCTTCTTCTCCTCCTTAACTTCCTTTATTTCTTCCTTCTTTATTTCTTCCTTAATTTCTTCCTTCTTCTCCTCCTTTACTTCCTTTATTTCTTCCTTTATTTCTTCCTTCTTCTCCTCCTTAACTTCCTTTATTTCTTCCTTCTTTATTTCTTCTTTGATTTCTTCCTTCTTCTCCTCCTTTACTTCCTTTATTTCTTCCTTCTTTATTTCTTCTTTGATTTCTTCCTTCTTCTCCTCCTTAACTTCCTTTATTTCTTCCTTCTTTATTTCTTCCTTTATTTCTTCCTTCTTCTCCTCCTTTACTTCCTTTATTTCTTCCTTCTTTATTTCTTCCTTTATTTCTTCCTTCTTCTCCTCCTTAACTTCCTTTATTTCTTCCTTCTTTATTTCTTCCTTTATTTCTTCCTTCTTCTCCTCCTTTACTTCCTTTATTTCTTCCTTCTTTATTTCTTCTTTGATTTCTTCCTTCTTCTCCTCCTTTACTTCCTTTATTTCTTCCTTCTTTATTTCTTCCTTTATTTCTTCCTTCTTTATTTCTTCCTTTATTTCTTCCTTCTTTATTTCTTCCTTTATTTCTTCCTTCTTCTCCTCCTTAACTTCCTTTATTTCTTCCTTCTTTATTTCTTCTTTGATTTCTTCCTTTATTTCTTCCTTCTTTATTTCTTCTTTGATTTCTTCCTTCTTCTCCTCCTTTATTTCCTTTATTTCTTCCTTCTTTATTTCTTCCTTTATTTCTTCCTTCTTCTCCTCCTTAACTTCCTTTATTTCTTCCTTCTTTATTTCTTCTTTGATTTCTTCCTTCTTCTCCTCCTTTACTTCCTTTATTTCTTCCTTTATTTCTTCCTTCTTCTCCTCCTTAACTTCCTTTATTTCTTCCTTCTTTATTTCTTCCTTTATTTCTTCCTTCTTCTCCTCCTTAACTTCCTTTATTTCTTCCTTCTTTATTTCTTCTTTGATTTCTTCCTTCTTCTCCTCCTTAACCTCCTTTATTTCTTCCTTCTTTATTTCTTCTTTGATTTCTTCCTTCTTCTCCTCCTTAACTTCCTTTATTTCTTCCTTCTTTATTTCTTCCTTTATTTCTTCCTTCTTCTCCTCCTTAACTTCCTTTATTTCTTCCTTCTTTATTTCTTCTTTGATTTCTTCCTTTATTTCTTCCTTCTTTATTTCTTCTTTGATTTCTTCCTTCTTCTCCTCCTTTATTTCCTTTATTTCTTCCTTCTTTATTTCTTCCTTTAGTTCTTCCTTCTTCTCCTCCTTTATTTCCTTTATTTCTTCCTTCTTTATTTCTTCTTTGATTTCTTCCTTCTTCTCCTCCTTAACTTCCTTTATTTCTTCCTTCTTTATTTCTTCCTTTATTTCTTCCTTCTTCTCCTCCTTAACTTCCTTTATTTCTTCCTTCTTTATTTCTTCTTTGATTTCTTCCTTCTTCTCCTCCTTTACTTCCTTTATTTCTTCCTTTATTTCTTCCTTCTTCTCCTCCTTAACTTCCTTTATTTCTTCCTTCTTTATTTCTTCCTTTATTTCTTCCTTCTTCTCCTCCTTAACTTCCTTTATTTCTTCCTTCTTTATTTCTTCTTTGATTTCTTCCTTCTTCTCCTCCTTTATTTCCTTTATTTCTTCCTTCTTTATTTCTTCTTTGATTTCTTCCTTCTTCTCCTCCTTAACTTCCTTTATTTCTTCCTTCTTTATTTCTTCCTTTATTTCTTCCTTCTTCTCCTCCTTTATTTCCTTTATTTCTTCCTTCTTTATTTCTTCTTTGATTTCTTCCTTCTTCTCCTCCTTTACTTCCTTTATTTCTTCCTTCTTTATTTCTTCCTTTATTTCTTCCTTCTTCTCCTCCTTAACTTCCTTTATTTCTTCCTTCTTTATTTCTTCCTTTATTTCTTCCTTCTTCTCCTCCTTTATTTCCTTTATTTCTTCCTTCTTTATTTCTTCTTTGATTTCTTCCTTCTTCTCCTCCTTTACTTCCTTTATTTCTTCCTTCTTTATTTCTTCCTTTAGTTCTTCCTTCTTCTCCTCCTTTATTTCCTTTATTTCTTCCTTCTTTATTTCTTCCTTTAGTTCTTCCTTCTTCTCCTCCTTTATTTCCTTTATTTCTTCCTTCTTTATTTCTTCTTTGATTTCTTCCTTCTTCTCCTCCTTTACTTCCTTTATTTCTTCCTTCTTTATTTCTTCCTTTATTTCTTCCTTCTTCTCCTCCTTAACTTCCTTTATTTCTTCCTTCTTTATTTCTTCTTTGATTTCTTCCTTCTTCTCCTCCTTTATTTCCTTTATTTCTTCCTTTATTTCTTCCTTCTTCTCCTCCTTTACTTCCTTTATTTCTTCCTTCTTTATTTCTTCTTTGATTTCTTCCTTCTTCTCCTCCTTTACTTCCTTTATTTCTTCCTTCTTTATTTCTTCCTTTATTTCTTCCTTCTTCTCCTCCTTTACTTCCTTTATTTCTTCCTTCTTTATTTCTTCTTTGATTTCTTCCTTCTTCTCCTCCTTTATTTCCTTTATTTCTTCCTTTATTTCTTCCTTCTTCTCCTCCGTAACTTCCTTTATTTCTTCCTTCTTTATTTCTTCTTTGATTTCTTCCTTCTTCTCCTCCTTTATTTCCTTTATTTCTTCCTTTATTTCTTCCTTCTTCTCCTCCTTTACTTCCTTTATTTCTTCCTTCTTTATTTCTTCCTTTATTTCTTCCTTTATTTCTTCCTTCTTTATTTCTTCCTTTATTTCTTCTTTCTTAATGTCTTCTTTAATTTCTTTGACTTCCTTTATTTCCTCCTTTTCTTCTTTTTTGATTTCTTCTTTTACTTCTTCCTTCTTAATTTCCTCCTTCACTTCCTTTATTTCCTCTTTCTTGATTTCTTCTTTTACTTCAATCTTTTTCTCTTCAACAATTTCCTTTTTCTCTTCTTTTAATTCTTTTACTTCTGTTTTTTCTTCCATCTTGATTTCTTTTACTTCTTCTTTTTCTTCTTTTAATTCTTTTTTGACTTCCTTCTCTACTTCTACTGTTTCCTTTTTCTCTTCTTTTATCTTTACTTCTGTCACTTTCTCCTCCACCATCTTCACCTCCTTTAATTTCTCTTCTTTCTCTATTTTTTCCTCTTTGACTATCTTTGTCAGGTCTTCTTTCTCCTCTATCATCACAATTTCCTCCACTTCTTCTCTTTGGGTAATAGTTTCACGGTAAGCTTGATCTTTCTCCATCATTTCAGTTATTTCTTTCTCTTTGACTTCAGTTTTATCCTTAACTTCGTATTCGTCAATCTCCTTCTCCTCTGAGTCGCGTTTTTCTTTCTCTGGAACCTCCTCGTCAATTTGAAGTTCTTCGTAGGAGGTGATGACTCTGATCGGTCTTTCGTCCCTTACAATTGGTGTCTCCTTTACTACCTTCTCCTCTATTAGTTCTTCCTTTTTCGGTACAGGGACTGGTGCTTCTTTTTGTTTGAGGACCTCCTTTTCCCCTAGTGTTTCGGCGATGTCCTTGAGGATCTCTGCTTTGTCGACCTTCTGTGTGGTGACCTCGGTGACCTCAGTGACCTTCTCGCCCTTTTGAAGTACTTGGGTAACAGCTGTGGCCTTAAATTCGGCGTATTTGGCTTCAAAGTCATCCAGAGATTTTGAAGGTTTTTCTTCTTTAGATATTTCTTCTTCCTCCTCTTCAATTTCTTCTTCTTCCTCCTCCTCCTCCTCTTCTTCTTCCTCCTCTTCT
Organism: Cancer borealis; assembly: GCA_036785275.1. Taxonomy (NCBI): domain Eukaryota; kingdom Metazoa; phylum Arthropoda; class Malacostraca; order Decapoda; family Cancridae; genus Cancer; species Cancer borealis. The sequence goes on along the minus strand of JAXIVD010002372.1, from coordinate 13,633 downwards.
TCTTCCTCCTCCTCTTCTTCTTCCTCTACTTCGAGTTCCTTCTCCTCCTCCTTCTTTATTTCCTTCTTCTCTGTTACTTTGACTTCTTTAGTTGTGATCTCCTTCACTGTCTCCTTCTCGTGCTTCTCACTTGTTATTTCTTCTCTGATCTGGAGTTCGCCTGTTACTTCGAGCAGCGGTGAACGTGGCTCCAGTTCTTCTTCAGGCACCTTCCCCTCTATCTCTTCGATCTCCTTATCATAGATGTCTCTCTCTATAGACTCTACTTCCTCATGGATAGGCAAGTCGTCTACTTCGTCAGGAGTCTTAATGATTTCCCGAGGGTGGACAGGTGGAGCTGAGGGTTTGAAAATGGCTTCAGGTAAGGACGTAGGAACTTGTGGGGCTTCCTCTTTTAATTTGGTTGGGCTTGGTTCTTTGGGAACAGCTGGTTCTTCTAGCTTAGGTTCTGCCCCAATCAAAGCGAAACCAGTGAAGAGACCTCGGATAGGTTTCTCCTCATATTTCTCTTTGTATTCTGTGAGTTTGGCTGAGCTGGGTAGCGTGGCGTACACGTCCCTGTCTTCTGTTTCGATTTTCTCGTAAATGTCTTCAGATTCTGGTTTTTCGTCTAGTTTTGCGACGTCAGTTTCCTTCTCGGGAGCAGCGGGTGAAAGTTTGCGTTCTGCTTTCTTTTTCTTCTCTGATTCGTCTTCCTTTTCTTCTATACTGACTTTCTCTTCTTCCTCCTCCTCCTCTCTTACTTCTTCCTCCTCTTCTTCCTCCTCTTCTTCCTCTTCCTCTTCCTCATCTTTATCAACCTTGTCTTTTCGCTCTTTTTCCTCAACTTCTACTTTCTTATCTAGTGCTTCTTCTTCTTCCTCCTCTTCTTCTTCTACTTCCTCCTCCTCTTCTTCTTCCTCCTCTTCTTCACTTTCCTTCTCAATCTCCTCAAGGTGCTCCTCGACTTCTTCAATGACGTCCTCCTTCTCCACGTGCTCCACCACACCCTCTTCGTGTAGGATGAGTGAGTCCTTCTCCTCCTCCTCCACCTGCTGTTTGTCGATGATTTGAAGTGAGTCTTCGTCAATCTTGATCTCCTGTACACCAGGGATATTGGCAATGTCAGAAATGCGGTCTTCCTCCTCCTGTTCCGCTATAAGCATGAGATCTTCTGCTTCCTTCATAGGTGCTACGATCTCCTCCACGTCTTCTCTATCTGCAGCTGCTTCCACTACAGCAACACCGGAGACAGCAGCTGCAAGCACACCGGCCTTCACTGCAGCTCCGGTTATGATCTTCTTCATAGGCTCGTCAGGTTTAGGAATAGGTGGCTTCTCAATTTTTCTGGCCTTGAGTGGTTTGGCCGCTGCAGGTCTAGCTCTTGGAGGAGACGGTTTAGGTTTGAGTTCCTTTTTCGCCGCCTCAGCCGCTTTTGCTGCTCTGTTTTTGTCATCGACCATTTTTTTATGTGTTACTTCTCTTGTAATTGTTGTTGTGGTTATGGCTTTCGTTCTCTTAGGCGCCTTAGGAACGGGTGGCTTAGGTGGCCTCACTTCACCATTCATCTTCTCCTCCTTCCTGTCTGGTGGTGGTGCCTTCTTCACCCGCTTCTTCTTCTCTGGCGTCTTCTTTGGGCTTGGAGTCTCGCCGGGTTTGGCTTCGACTCTCTTGATCTTCCTGACTTTCTTCTTCTCGGGTTCTGGCTTTTTGTCTGATGGTTCAGCTTCCTTCGTCTCCATCTCCGCTTTTCGCTCCCTTCGTTCCTTTCTTTCCAGGCTTTTTCGTTCTTTAAGTTTCCGTTCAGTTTTCAACGTTCTCTCTTCCGATCTCATCCGCCTGTCGCCGGTATCGATGCGAGACCCGACTTGCGGCTTTTTGTATTTTCGTGGTTTCTCTGGAGCTGTTGGGTCTTTGGGTTTCTTCTCCTTTGGCTTCTTCTTCTCGACCTCTTTAGATTGTTCGATTTCCAGCGATGATTCTCTCTCCTCGCCTGTCATCACTACTCCAGACTCCACGGATACTAGGGATGCGTCCTTCACCTCGCTGGACTCAATCTCGTGTAGTATTTTAGTCTCCCTTACTTGTACAGATTCAATTCTTGCTTTTGTTTCTTCAGTGACTCGATGTTCTTCTATCGCAACACGACTGACCTTAGTGATGTCTGTTAAAGCTGTAAGACTAGTGATGTCTTTGGTGATTTTGGTATCGGTGACGTCTTTGTCGAGTTTGGTTTCTTCTAGTTTGGTGACCGGTGGTTCCTTTACAATTTTGGTCTCCACTTTGGTTTCTATTGACTCAAGGGTGATGTCATGGCCATTCATTTTATCTTTGGTTTCTTCGAGTTCAGTAGTCACCTTCTCCTCCTTCTTGTCTTCAATCTTCTCTTTATCCTTCTCCTCCTTCTCTCGTTTAATGAATTTCTTCTCCACTTTCCGATCGATTTTCTTTTCTTTCCTGGATTCTTGGATGATCTTTTGTTCAGATCGTTCCACCTTGATTCTCCTCCTTTCTTCGCGGCTGATGGACCGTTCATGTCTCTCCTTCCTGATGCGGTGTGTTGGTGGAGAGGGACTCAGACGTTTGGATGGTCTGGCAGATTCTCCAGCGATCTTTTCGACCGTCTTAAGGCTCTTCTTTTCCTCCGCCGCAGATTTTATTGACTTAGCGGAGCATGTTGGGTATTTAAGATACTCTAGATTGCGTAATCGCTCAAGACCTTCAAAGATCTTGTGCTGTGGCGTACTTCCGGGGAAGAGAATGCGAGTGATGGTGTCGCAAGGATCGTTTGGCTGCCATATCACTAAGGCGCAGATGGAGGTCAGGTTCGTGAGAGGACACGGGAAGGACCGGTCCCCGATTTTGACTGAGGTGTGACTCATGTCAGAGGATATCATCTCGTTGTTCCATCGCTGCATGAAATCACGCACATCTTTGCTGTCTCGTGATGGGTTGATCACATACATGTCAAGTTTACCATGACCAACTTTGTGGTACAGGTTGATGGGTTCCATGGCGTTGTCGCGGAAGCACAGGTGAGGCTTCAAGCTTATTTGTCTTAGATTTTCTCTCAGTAGGTGTCCTTCATCCCATAGATTGATGAGAAGTGGGTCTCTGTCTTTGTCACCGTCGGGTGATTTTAGGGTGCCGGCCACGTTACAGAACGTATGACCAATTTGTGGGTAAACAGAACTTAAAGCTTTCCTACGAATCACATTAGTGATTCCCATAAGATTAGAGCTATTAAGTCTGGTAATGAGGACCGCGTCTAGTCGGTCTAAATGTCTTGTGAAATCCCAAAAACATCCTTTGTAGTTGTATCCTCCGTCGACGAGCATGTTGAAGCCATTGACACCGAAGAGAGCAGAGTCACCCTGGCCGCCGGGGAACACGTAGAGGGTAGGTCGTGAGAATCTGATGTTGCCCACGATATCGGAAGGCTCGAGCAGGTCCTCGATGTGAGTACTGTGGATGAACTGTGTCAGGTACCGGACGAAGGTTGAGATTCCGGGGGTAATCTCAATCTTGTCATCCGGGTTCACTGTCACGCGGCACAGTTTGCTGCAAACACGAAAAGGTCATTAGTAAAGTTTGTAAAGCATAATGGGAAAACAAAAAGATTTAGTTATTTTTTTTTAGTATTGCAGCGAAGGA
>JAXIVD010002371.1:35000-57500 GCA_036785275.1 Cancer borealis | reverse complement strand
GTTTAGAGCCAATCGTCGTGAGAGGAAGTGCTGCTGCTGCTGCTAGGGCAAAAAAGCATTAAATTCCCTTTAGAAACATTGAAAATAGCTTTAAAAACATTGAATCGTTTTTAAAAACTTTAATCGAAATCGGATAATCGCTAATCGGACTTAGATTTTTTGGCAACCGAATCGGATAATCGAATTGGACTTGACGAGCTGGCGAATCAGTAATCGCTAATCGGAATTCAATTTTTTCGAATCGCGCCCACCTCTGGCAGTATCTGATGATGCTACCAGGTACTGCCACAACCCAATGACCAGCTGTGGTCACCCATGCTTCCATAGCACTCAAAAAGGGAGATTGTTTTGAACTGTCCACTTCCAGCTACCACAGCTTGGAACAGTGTAATTTAGTGTATTTATGGCTTTACAGACAGGAAGAGAATACATTGTAGTTAGCATTGTAGTTATGATAAAGACACATGATCTAGTGTGATGACAGATCGCATGCTATCTTTGTGAGCTCACCAGGTATTCCAAGCCAATGTCATGTACCTGCTACCAGACAATGCACCAAAGTACAAACAAAATTTCTAGGGAGCTTGTTGGCCTACCATATATTCTGGTGGTGTTTGGTGTGGATTCTTTACCACTTCATGCTGTAGAAGGTTGCCTGATGCTGTAGTCTTGCATGGAAATCCATAAAGCTCTTTGTTTGGATATATCGTTTGGAGACAGGCAGTAATAGCAACCAAACATGCTGCTGGCTTTGAACGCTTAGTGTGTTAACAATCTATACAAGCACATGTTTGTGTCTCTATACAAAGACATGTGCCTTCTTTCAATGATCCGAAATCCTGAATACCTAGGAATGGATCACTATACAAGCACTTCCTTGTATAAGGGTTACAGAAGCACTGAAAAGTCCAGCTATGACTGAGGGTTGCAGCAATACCTGGCTATATCCTTGATAGTACTATAAAAATTGCTGAGTGTTGTTTGAGACAATTCCTCCATAGGAATGTTATGGGGAGTCTGCATTTTTCTTAGTATCTATTCTATCGATCTATAGTCTCTGATACTCTGGGAATATTACCCAAGGGAAGAGCCTCTACCTCTTCCTATCCACACACTCCCTCCTTGCTTGTTTAAGCTCTCCCACTCTATCATGCATGTACTCTTTTACTCTATCCTTCCATCTTAGAAGTGGCTTTCCTCTCTTACTCGGACCTACAATTTCATTTTCTTCACAAACTCTTCACTCTTCATCCACTCAAGATGACCAAACCACCTCAATGCAGTTCTTTTCGCATATTTCACTTCCCTGCACCGCACCACACCACACCACACCAATTGCACCAGTTTTTGATGCCACATCTTTCATGCACACTTTCATTGCCCTCACCCTCCTATTTTGTCATGTCACATGCACCTCTCAGTTAACTCATTTCCACTGCACGCATTCATTACTGCTGCATCCTATTCCATATTTTATCATCTGTTGGCTATATTTTCACAAACACTATACTCAATTTTTGTATTCTCCATTCAATACTGGTGTGCGTAGAGGAAGGCAATACCTTAGAATAAAAATGATAACACTGATAACATGGAACCCATGAAAAATAGATGCAATAGCGAGTACGGGGCTATTTTAGGTTCAAAGATGAACAAGTAAATTATCATTCTTGAATGGCATACAACTCACGAGTACACTATTATTGGGATGTTTCAGTGTTTGGTATTTTCATAACCAATTGGAAAAAAAAGTCTCCATAGCCACACCAAAACACTGTAAAGACCCTATCTGGTATGTGGGGTCATAATAAGTATACACGATTTGACTACCTCTATACCATATATTATAATTGTATTCTCCAAATGAGAATTTTCTATATCTGTTAATATCTGGAAAAAGATGTTCTTTGCATATTTAGGAATGAAAATACAAGCTGAAAGAGACAGGACGGAGGAAATGAAGTATTGGCTACATGGTACGTCATGGAGATAGTTATGAACTAGTGGGTTTCAGGGAAGTGATGAGCGTGAGGTGAGGATCATGAGAAAATTCCTGATCATATGGGAATAGAGTTGGAACAGACATTGATTATATGTAAAAGTAAAGAAAAGAAGTGAGGTTATGGAAGATGGATGTTCAAATTATGATTGAGAAAAGGAAGATCTTATTAATGGAAGATGACTAAGGAACAAGAGGCCATCAGAAATTACTTATAAAATGTAGATAAATCCAGTTCTTTGAACAGAAGCATTTAGATATGAAAATGACTGGAGGTGGGATGAGAAAGGAAATTTCCGGAGTTGAAAACTAAATGATGTAGATAAATATAAAGGGAGGATATTAAAAACCTAGCTTAAATCCTGTATACAACTATAACACACACACACACACACACACACACACACACACACATGCACAAAAAACTCACTCACACACAAATGCACACAAAAATACACAAATACACATACACACACACACATACACACCATACGCATCCACACATACACACCATACGCATCCACACATACACACACACACTCCCATGGGTCAGTGATTAATGCCCACACCTGGCATACAGCAAGGCGTGGGTTTCCCTGCTCAGGTGGTTCAGGATTATTTTTTGACAGGGATCGGTTCCTGTCCCCTTGAGCCCAGGGGATAGGTGTGTGTGATGTGTGAGGGTCTCAGCCTTACCCATTGACCCATCTCTATGAGTTCTAAGCTCCTTTGGGGAGCGTAATGGCTGACAATCATGAGTCCAGCACATGATCTTCCGGACAATGATGAATAACACACACACACACACACACACACACATCACTAATTCTAAATAGTTTATCATTAATATCATTATTATTATCATTATTATCATTATTATTACTATTATCATCACATACTTTGAACATAAGCTTAAAAAATTTTGCCCTGAATTTGAATCCCATTACTATTAAAGATGAAAGAATATGTAGAATATCATGAAAGCTATGAAGAAAAAAAAATATATATATAAATATCAAACCTAGGAAGAGCAAGTTAAGTATTTTTGTAGTTAAATCAAATAATTAATTATTTGGTATTTATTTCAATTCTATGTAATAAATATTCTTGATGTGTATCAATATTATTAAGACAACAAAATAAAACCCTCAAATTTGTTCATGAATCATAGATAGATTTAAAAAAAAAAAAAAAAAAAAAAAAAAAAAAAAATATATATATATATATATATATATATATATATATATATATATATACACATATATTATATATATATATATATATATATATATATATATATATATATATATATATATATATAAAGTAAAACGAACTTAAATTGCAATTCCACTAATGATAACTGCAATTTAACACAAACTATCATAATCATGCAAATAACATGCATAAGTTTTAAACAATTAGTGTAAATAATAACTAAATTAAGTGGAAAAAGTGGCAGTTCAGTCAGGATTCAAATGACAATCTAATCTCCGTATTTCAATTAAACTTTTTCATATTTGGATTCACTAATATGGACTCTGCTTGTGCACTATTGCACTTAAATCTTAATGTAAATTCATATCAGGGAAAGCCTGATTACCTTATCCCATATTAATGGCGTAAATCAAATAATTCATATTGGTGAAGAAACTGATCTGCTAGAGAATGTAAAATACTAAAACATTTCAGTTATAATTTCATTCATCAAAAAATTATAACTTGTATTTTATCAAATAAAATTGTATTATCATAGAAAATATAAATGATTTCACCTAAGATCATAACCAAAACATCAATGGACTCAAAGGATATCACTTTTAGTTTTGATCTTCCATCATAATTACACAAGTACCAAAAATATGGAGGTACAATATTCGTCTTGTAATTTCATATATACATATATATATATATATATATATATATATATATATATATATATATATATATATATATATATATATATATATATATATATATATAATATATATATAATATATATATATATATATATATATATATATATATATATATATATATATATATATATATATATATAATATAGATAGATAGATATAGATCCATTTATCATATACAAAATTAGCAACTACTTCACCATGAAGCATTGAAAATATTAAAGGTTAAATTTATTATTTTCATTATCTCATAGTATAAGATATGCACCAGTTTTTGAGAATTCATTATACTTTGGAAATTAGGCTTTATCGCCACTACATAAAATACAAATATACAGCTACTTCTTTTGCAAGTAGTACTCCAATAACTGATGAAGCAAACCTTGCAACATCCTTGAATATACGTCATAAAAATACTCTACAAAACAGACTACTCACCTCAACATTAAAAAATATTCTACAATTTGCATATATTTTATGAAAAGGTCATTTACATATAAGTGCAATGAAATTGAAGCTAGAGTTGTTCTAAGTAAGTAATGCATGGACTGTGCGCGAAATGTATAACAAGGTGCAGATAGCATTCACTGATAGCAATGACATGCAAGCATTCACAATTAAGGCTGGCACCAGTGTCTCTCATGTAGGGCCCAAGACCTGACTTTCCTTATATATGCAACATCAAACTTCATAAAAGCCAATTACCTCACATAAAATGTTAACATTGTAGGCACTATTAGAAAAGTCAGGCTATTTGAGAATGAATCATTCCTCAAAAATTGAGGTAACCAGGCAACCACTCAACCTCCGCAAAAAACTAAATTCTACCCCTAATGTGTTAGAGGCAATTGCATGTGCCTCAAACTTTGCATTCTGTGTCTCTAATGGAGGCACTTCTGCATTCATTCTGAAGTATAAATGTTCACAAAAAGAGTGTAAACTGTGTCCCAGTGGACCATTCTCGTGAACTGTAGATCTCGTTACCTCACAGTAGGTGAGAGAAGAGAGGTGATTCACTACACCTCGACTAAGCCCAACTTGACTGCAAAGAGGTATGGGCGTTATTCATGATGTTGGAAGGTGGCTGTTGAGCGTTAGTGTTGGTAGTTACATTGTCCGTCTTGTTTTCACTTCCTTTAGTAATGTAGGGCCCTTTGCACCGTAAAGAAGGCAGGAAAGGAAAAGTAGTGTAAATTTTTATCAGTTCTAAAGACATGCTAAAACTTGAAGAAGGGAGACAGGTACACAACGCCGAGACGATGGTGACGGTCTTGTGGCGAAGAGAGAGAGAGGAGAGAGAGAGAGAGAGAGAGAGAGAGAGAGAGAGAGAGAGAGAGAGAGAGAGAGAGAGAGAGAGAGAGAGAGAGAGAGAGAGAGAGAGAGAGAGAGAGTCTGTGTCAAGCCCACCTGTGCTGCTACAAGGATGGCAAGCTGCCACAATATACAGGCTTGACTCAGGGCTAAATAATCAAGTATTAGTACCATGAAATTAGTTATAGGTAGATTGTAGAAGTAATCAGCCAGCCTTCACCGATTGCACAGATTCCGCAGACTGCACATGCACGTTGGAACAGCCATTGTGAACCTTAATGTATAGAATATAAGGCTCAAAACTGCTGTATTTTTTTAGACGAAAGTAGAGTGCCCTACACTAACAGACACCTGGAAGGGAGCTGTAGTTCATGGGTTACATGAAACAAATCCAATATCTACTGAATTTCTCAAATTTTCTACTCACTAAACTAAGGGCTATAGGGTGAAATACTTTGGAAATTTATCAATTAACTTATAGATAATATTCAAGGCTAAAAGTACATAATTGTGTTTTAAATGCATTAGAGATGCAATTTATATCATTCTGCAGTTTATTACGGAATTTATGACTACAAAATGAGCTAGTATATCTTGTTACCCATAAACTGTAGCTTTCACAAGTGCTGCTACTGCCAACAAACGACTACACCCGAGCTACAATCACCAACACCAATAATCACCAGAGGCACCATCCCTCACCTTCATGGAGTTTACAGTCCAATTAAATGCCTGTGAGTAAGTAGAAAAATAAATCATCTTCAAGCAACTATGACAATATATATACTCTGAATTTTATACATCACATAAACTTACCAGTATATAAACAACTGTCTCAATTCAAGATATAAATACTACCCATTATATGAAAAAATGTATCATGTAAATGTTTGATAAAATCACAAAGACCCTATGTATTGTATGAGGTTGAATACTCCATGAAGGAAGAGTGTGTCTATGTGAGCAACAGTTAGTACAAACGTTGTTACAAACATGGATACAAACGCTTAGACATGTCAATACACACTAGGGCACCACACATCCAAACAGAGCCTGACCTTGATCATTTTTGTTTCAAGAGCGCACATACAGAAGACATTGATACACACGGCGATTTACATGAAGTAAACTATAAGAGAAAAACTCGAGATTAGACTTCATTATGTTGTATGAAACTAAAAATTTCACTGAAATAAGGATAACAAATCCACACAGAAAAAAATGTTAACACCAACACTATTATGAAGCTGATACAGGCAATCATATCCTCACACTATATATATATATATATATATATATATATATATATATATATATATATATATATATATATATATATATGCATTAAGTTGTTATAATATACAACTTATCATAAATCAATGGTGTTTTTGTACTGTAATCTCACTGAGATCCAAATGCAGCTACGAAATAACACAACCATGTGTATGATCATGGTTTCACGTGTCATTTGGCGAAAGAAAAAAAACCTATCAGACAACTCATTTCCACAGCACAAACTCTTGACTGCTGTGCCCCATTCCATGTCCAAGTCTCAGATCCAAACGTCAATGTTGGCAGAATACTGTTCCTTAAGCCTCTCATTACCTCCATGGATTTCTCCATTCCTTCCTTTCATAACCTTTCCAAGTTATCCTATGACACATCTACCTTTCACAGTCCTCTCTCTTATTTCTCCTTCCATCTCTCCATGTTTACATAGCACTGTTCCCCAATATTTGAATAAAATCCACCACCTCTGTTTCCTATCTTTCAAAAACCATAACCTTACTTTTCCCACCATTGGCTTAGCTTCTTCTCATACATAAACTATAAAATTCATGCACCACTCTCTGAAGTCTCTCTTCATCATCTATCTACAACACCAATACACCGGCTTCCTTGGTTCCAAAACCCTTCCGGATATATAGTTTTGCCAGACCAGCCAAGCAGACCTAAAACATTTATCTAACCACAGTTCTGCTCTTTCAATATATATACTGATACTGATACTGATATATATATATATATATATATATATATATATATATATATATATATATATATATATATATATATATATATATATATTAAAAAAAAAAAAAAAAAAAAAAAAAAAAAAAAACCCACGTTCCTAGAATGTTATGTAACACAAGAAAGATATTATACATAATGAATGTGATATTTTATGCCATAGATATGCATACAGAAAAAATGTACAAGGATGAAATTGCAAAGATTTGGGAACTTATCTATAATGGCATCGTAAGTTCTGGTTTTACATGCTTTATTCCCAAGTTATTGAATTAAGGGATGGTAAGTATTTTGATTTTCTTACTTCACTTTGATGTTTTTGTTCAATATCTTTCTACAGTACCACTTTTCATCGGCAGATACAAGCTAGTTTGAATAAAAGATATAATTCACGATCACCAAAAACATTATCTTATAAGTTATCTTTACAAAACCGAGTGATTTCCTTAATACAAATTTAATAATTGATACTACAACAAAGCTGTTTTTTGTAATTTTCTGCATGTGTGAGGATTTGATGCCATGAACATTCACTTCTGTTGCAACACACCACTCAATAAATAAGTAATCATGTAAGCATTAGCTGCACTGATGCAATCAGATATTAATGCTGTTATCAGATGATGACAGTGAAAGTAATCTAATGATCAGATGGATATATTTTTCATTTAAACTAGATTACCATTTGGCTGTTACCTGGGTACCTGGCTTCATTTTTACTATATGGATTAAAACGATAGCCATTAATTTGTTTAAAAAATTATGTTATATGTACATATGTATGTGTATTTGTTTGTGTGAATTGACGTAGTTGCAATGTATAAGAAATTAGCTATGCCCATAGGGTCCTGTTTCCATATTTATTATTATTAAGTTTGACTTTTATGTCACAAATATTTTCAGTTTGGATTATCTCATTTATGAGGTCATACCAGATGTCAATGCATCTACATGGAAAGTGGTTTCTTGATATTCTTCAGGCATCTTGTCTCCCTTGATTTCCTACTACGACTTATTGTTTTTCCATTGTGTGTGTGTTTTTACTTACCTAACTGTATTACTACAGGATTGAGTCCAGCTCGCTGTGTCCCATTTTTTTTAATAAAAAAAAAAAAAATTCTTTAAAGTTGTGAGTGATTTTGGCAAAAGACTTCTTGTGGTATAATTTTCCACTGATCTCATGCCATTTGGAAATCTGAATTTGCTCACATCTCCATTGGGAAATCTGAATTTCCTCACATATTTCTTTATAATTTCTTGCCGTGTCCTTTTAGAAATGAATCTCTGGTACTATATACAAATTAATGTCAATTTTTCTCTTTACCTTTGACACATTTATATAGCATGATCATATCGCCTCTCTTTCCTCTCTTCTGTAAGGTTGGTAATTATAGCTTATCAAGTCCTTCCTCATAGCTAAGATCTCTCAGGATAGGTAACCATCTTGTGGATGGTCTTTGTACCTCCTCCTTCACATGTTTTTATGAAATGTCAGTTCCACACTGTTACTATATATTCGAGCAATGATGTAAGTAATCATCTTCATCATCATTGTATGTAAGAGGCACTCTCATGTTTGTTAACAAGTTATAAATATACCTTACTTTTTTATGTATATGGTCTTCTAGTATAGTAGACATAACACATACGAATGAAATCAAACGTACTCAACTTGCCTCACAATAAAGATAAATAGTTTGCTCTGCTGCAGACACTGATAGTAACTGCAATCTGAGAAGTACCACCATCTGCTTGTATACCTTTAACACTTATCTTGCATAATGTGGACTTTTAATGTCATGAATAAACAACAGACACATAAGAATATATCATCCTTAAAATCATTTCAACATATCAGAATATAAGAGTGCGCAGAGCAAAACCGCCACTTTAAAATGCTGCAAATGATGAGATATATGCTCTTGTTCCAGTTTCTTCTATAATTTTCATGCAACCATTTAAGTGTTAAGCATGTAGTACAAAACTTGATCAAAAAGACTAATTATCAATCACAATATTTTGGATTATTGATGCCACTGGTTACTTCATGGAAGATCAAACGTTCCCTATTCCACCTCTATATCTCAGTACAGTGTGTTACTTTATGTAATGTACTACATGGTACTTCAAGTGTCATTTTGAGTAAAAAAAACTATGCAATTTATGGCCAGGGATGGATAATATGTGGTATAGAAAGTACAAATATTGAATAACGCTGCGACCTGTAGGCTACGACTATCTATCTATAGCCTCGGATACCTAGTTCCCTCTGGTAATGTCACCCAACAGGATGACCATGGCAGAAGTGCCTATACTGTTCCCTATCTATATACTGCTTGCTTGTTCAATCCTTCCTCATTTATCAGCAACTCTTTCATGCATGTACTCCTTTACCCTATCCTTCCATCTTGAAACTGGTTTTGCTCTCAACATATTCAAGAGAGAACATAAACATTCAAGGCGTCACTATAAAAAATCTAAACCTACGCCAAATAACGGTCAGAGGCAGTCTAAACTAGCCTCCATAAAGCCTACTGGTGCCAATGGTTTGTGATATAGGGGGCAGGGGGAAATTTGTGATAGAAGAAAAAAAAAAATAAATAAATATAAATCCTTCTCATACATACATTATAAAATTCATCCACCACTCTCTAAAGTTTCTCTTGACTCTGCCAGTAACACCATTTCATATGCAAACACACAACCCACTTGCCTACCTATAAATTACTTAATTCCTTCCAATAACTCAACATTCCATAGCTTCCCTATTAACTCATATGCCATATCTAGATCCATGAAGGCTGAATACAATTTTTCATCCAGCTCTAAGTACTCTTCTACGATAACCTTAATTGCAAATATCTTTGCAATTTATGTAGGGGCACAATCATTTCTTTGTACTGATCTGGTACTTTTCTGTCACCGTACAAGATCACGTATCAGACATCTATTCTATCAATGTTTCTCCTTTATATTTTAACATTTCTGCAGTTATTCCATTTGTACCTGCAGCTATACCACACTCAAGTTTGTCTATTGCTTTCTTTTCTCTCTTTATATCAATTCCTTTCTGCACACACACACTCGCTTTCCACCCACATCCATACACGTTTGACACTATAACTTCTCTTTCTATCTTCTGATTCATTAAACATTCAAAGTGACTCTTCTATACTCCTTCATCTCATTTCTACCACTTACATAAACTCCATCTTCCCTCTTAATTTTCACATTCATACTCCCTACTCATCTCTCTTTCTTAACCTCCTTCCTTCTTGTTTTTATTCTCACTCAACTTTATACCAAACTCTTCATCCACTTTCCTTTTACTCTTTTTCTACCAACTGCTTCACCTTCTTATTCAACAACTTGTACTCAGTTCTCCTCCTCACCTTTATTTCCTCTTCCACATTCCTTTGCAGTATTTTTTATATGCTCTCCTCTTCCATTCTTTGGCCTCTTTTGATCTCGTTTGTTCACCATGCACTTAACTTTTTCTTACCCGTCAGACTTCTATACCCAACTATCTTACTTACACTTGTTTCCTCTCCAAGTGTCATCCTAGCTTCTCTCAGTCTCCCAAATATACTCATCTCTTACTTCTCTCTAACCTCTTTCTTATTCATTTGTTCACTTGCTAACAATTTACTCATTTTTCCTTTGCCGTTTTTCGTGTCATACTCCCTTCTACCTTTTAATTCTATCTTAGCTAACACAACATCGTGATATCCACTTTCAAACATCCTCTCATTGCCCTTATTAGCAGCCAACACAACCAACTTTCCTGAATTTCTCATCCACTGCAATGTTGGAAATACTATCCTGCTCACTCCCCTTGTCTCTCCTTCTCTATGTGTATCTATGGATAATTTTATGCTGAAAAAAGTTGTTTAATAAGAACAGTTCCCTTTCTGCACATACGTCCATGTGTATTCACCATTTTCATTCACTCCATCGACATCTTATTTTCCCACCACACCTATTACCTCACTATTTCCAACCCTTCCACTCTTATCTCCAATCAACTCTATCCTATTCATCCTCCCAATCTCCATCACTCATTCATACAATTCCACACTTTCCTCACCACTTTACCCTCCACCCCTTCTGCTTCTCACATTCACAGGTGCAACACACACAGGACAACCGATAATGACACCATTTTAGAAATTGCCTTACTAATCTCACATCTTATCATAGGGTAATGTGAAATATTTCAGTCAAATTTGCCTTCCAATGATCTAATATAGATATAGGACACTTGTTTCAGTACATAAAAAAATTATTTTTGAGTAGTGTGATGCACACAAAAAAAAATCTGTAATTATGCATAATTATCTTTAATGGTATGCTTGAATCATGACATTCTCAATCACATCAAGCAGTATTTTAATCACAATGTTATTAATATGAGTAAAGCAACACATGGTGCAAATGCAAGTAGATATAAAATAATCTTATTACCTTAAAATTATACCTAAATTAGCACTAATTCACTGAAATATAACATACTTAAGGCATGCAAAATAAAAACTGAAATGGAAAGAGGCTAAGTAATTAAGGACATTTTCTTAATGGATAATTTATCAATTATTTAACCAACCGTCATCTTTTCACACGCCTTCCTCCCTAGAGTTGCTACTAAGCTAAACCTAAAATCAACTTTTGTTAATTATAGATATTACTTACCAACAATGATGATGAGGACAATAACACCAATGACACCCATGATGATCATCATCTGAAGTATAATATAATGGTTTAAGTTCATGCACCAATACATACACTTCATTACTATGAACACAATACAGTTCATCAATATGAAGACAATTCAGTTATAGAATAACGAATATAAAATATTTACTCATAAATATCAGATGTGAGATGTGAGGAAAAGTATACAACAGAAACTTTAAAAAGCCCTCTTTCTGATAAGTTAATGATGAGAAAAATATCCAATATCTTAAAGTGCAGTTAAGTAATGAAAACTAAGGAAATCATGAAACTAGAGTTTATGCATTATTATATTACTAAGGCATGGTTCCCATTAGTCCGTTTTTACAGATTCCGTCTCCGTTCAACATCCAACAATGTATTTAAATATTCTAGATAAGATATTCAAGAATGTGAAAGAATAATAATGTTATAAAATGTAAATTGTAAAATATTTTTTAACTATTAATGGAAATGAGCAGTGTTTTCATCCAGCCGAGATACCACGACAACATCACAAAACTTGTAAACATCGTGTGAGGAATTCTATGCTGGTAGTCCGTTAGTGATATAATGTCAATGTGTGATAATCTTTTGACCATGAACTCTTGTAGTAGTAAAAACAGCTTACCTTGATGTTCTTCCACCACATTTTCCTCTTTAGCTTGCCAGCCTGTTGTTCAAACTGTGAAGCTCCTTGTTGGAGGGCATCTGTAATGCATGGCTTCAATTAGTATATAGCATACACATCATTCTTCTCTTTACTTTTTTTCTCTCCCACAGCTTACAATGCATAATACTTAAATTGAATCCCATAAATTCTGAGATAACCATACCTTTCATGTCCAATATGTCAGGTAATGAAAAAGATAGATTCAATGATCAGTAAGTCAATGGAGATTATTTTATGTACATTGCAAACAATCTGTCAGTCTGCATATTGAAAAGAGCATACTTAGATGCATTTATCAGGTGTTATAAATTCTACATTATCAAAATGAATGGAGAGAGAGAGAGAGAGAGAGAGAGAGAGAGAGAGAGAGAGAGAGAGAGAGAGAGAGAGAGAGAGAGAGAGAGAGAGAGAGAGAGAGAGAGAGTAAACCCTTGATTTAACAGATTCCGATATAATGGATTTCTTTATTTTGACTGGACAGATTATAATAAGAGTACATTCATAAACAATAACTTTAAATAATAAGTAAATAAATAAATATATGGAGAAGGTAAAGCTCCATCATATGATATATTTACTTTATAAGCCCTGTAAACAAGCCTTCTTTATTTGAGTTTATACCGAGACAAATCTTTCAACTGAAGACCACAGGATACAGATAAAAAAAAGGCAGGGAAGTGATAGTAGAGAAAACCATGGGAAGAAAAAAAAAAAAAAAAAAAAAAAAAAAAAAGTCCTTTAGGTTTAACTTGATTCAATCGACTCTCAGCATTAATGGACACCTCTTCCCCCTATCAGTAGTGTTATATCAAGGATTTACTATACAGACAGAATTTGAAATAGGTTCTAACATTTAGTGGATAAAATCAACTAACATCTAGAAGAAAATATAAATGCTAACAAGGTAATCTGGAAAGAAAGCAATTTTATACAACATTAAAAAGGATAAAAAGACTACAAAACATGCCCCACGTAATACATGCAACAATTAAAATAATCATGCATTTAAGAATCTAAGTATTTGACTCCAGTACAGTAGTAATATATAGATTTCCAACACTACAGGATCTTACTGATGGCCATTAACAATTTCATTCTTCCTTAAAATCTGCTAATAAAATTTCAGTCAGGTATAAATATCTTGCAATCATCTATATTATAAACTCTCATGTATTCATGCATTTGGACACACACACACCCCACACACCCACCCACACACACAACTCTTGAGAAAAGAAGAGAAACAGGAGACTTTATAGCAGTGTATAAAGCCTCAAAAGGTTTGAAAAATTTGACAGATCTGTTTGTGTTGGACAACAGAAATACAAGGACACAAAAAGAAACGGAAAAGACATGCAGGAACCAAAAATAAATACAGTTTCCCATACAGAAGCATAGAAGCATTTTATAAACTTGATGCAAAAGTGATTAATGCAAGAAATATTCATGATTTAAAAAGCAAACTGAATAATAGTTGATTTGGAGACGGGACAGTACAAGCATACGTAGCTCTTTTTCTGTATGCTACAACTAGTTAATTACACACACAGACATAAGCAAATTGGATTCCTGGAGGAGCATATAGATGTTGACAAATATAATAGTGGCTTCTGAACAACAATTGTTCATTGCAGCTCATTGCAGCTGTGATCGAATCTTCCCTGAACAACAGTTGCAGTATGAGCCCTACTGGTCTGTGCCTACTTCACTAGTTCCCACTTGATATGAGCATACGATTCTGTGCCAGCACTAGCAGTCAATAGGTAGTAAAGACAGTTGGATCAGAGTATGGATAGGGATGACAGATGGGATGGCTAAATATTGGATTATTCCAAGGATGGGGGACAAGGAGCTGTCTCGTGTAGGTCATTTAACTGGCCTCTTGCAGTCTCCCCATTTCTTATGTTCTTATGTGATGTGGTTACCCTACACAAAAATACACACCAAAAAGTAGGAGAAAGTACAAAGAGCAACACTAAAAGAAAAGAAAGAGGAGACTTAATTACAATTTATAAATTGATGAACAACCTGGAGAAAGCAGAAAAGATGTAATATTTAAAAGAAAAGGAGAGGCTGAATATTTGAGGGGACAAGAAAAAATTGTAAAAAGGAATTTACTTGAATGATAGAAAAAAGTACAGTTTTCCCCAAAGAAGTATAGATACTTAGAATGGACTGAAGGAAGAGGTGATAATGGCAAAGAATGTACATCAACTGAAGGAAAAACTGGTCAAATATAAATACGGAAGCAAGGCCACACGAGTGTAGCTCATGCCCTGTATACTACAACTAGGTAAATACACAAACGCGCACACAAAAATATCAGTAAATAAATATGATAATAATAATAATAATAAACAAATAAATAAAGTAATAATATTATAAATAAATGAATAAATACTTAAGTGAAACTGAGCACTCTGTAACCGGTACAAAACATTGCAGAAAGTTTTACTTATGCAACCTTCCATTACATGCATTACATTCACAGTAAATGTATATTGGTAACAGATGTTAGGGATAATCATATGTATATTGAATAAAACAACACATGCAGATACATGCATGCAAGTAAGTGACTGATAAAGCTTCAGTATGTCTATACAATACACTCAAGCAGAAAGACGAAATAAAAAAATATTTCTACTTGATGTTGTTAGAATAAAGTCTCTAAATGGTGTGTACCTGCACGGTCATCCAGTTCTGAAAGTTTCTGATCTCTTTCCAGGACCTTTTCCACGTTTGTCCGCATGATGTCGACAACCTAGAGTTCGAGAATTACCATACAAAATAGTATGAATATACAAAGGAGAAAGTTAGAACAAATCTAACAAAACTAATGTATAGCAAGACAAGTTAATTTTTGCAATGGCAAGGATGTGTGAGTTACAAAAAGTGGTATAGAGATATAAATAACAGTACCTATACCCTATCACGCCTACTTGATATATAATTCCATTTTACTAATTCCTTTTAGATGCTACAAATACGGGAGATGCTATACTCCAGCTTTGTCCTCTATTGTGAAACCTTTAATAAGATAACTATATGATGCTGCTTTGTTTGCGATCTCCTATGAAGAACACAACGTAGAAGTAATTCCACTTCATACACATAGAAGCATTACCACCAATATAAAATGGTGGCAATAATAGAACACTTACACCCTTCCTACAGGCTCACCAACATATCCATGGTAGCTTTAACCACACCTTGAAATATATCTACACACACTAGACAATAAAATTGGAAGTTATCAGGTTTAGAAACAGGATATAAGATTGTTGTTCCATTCCTTCCTCATTGTAACAGGCAACTAGAAAGGGTTAAGGATGAACATTGAAGAGATCATTCACATTTCATTATGTTTTAATGTTACCATTAATTTATTCAGTTCTTGAATGTCACCTTGCACTTGTGGGAAAAGGCGGGCTTGCGACAAACAATCCAATCAGCTTTTTCTTAGATGCAGCATTTTGTGATTTAAAATATTATTGAAGTATTTCTTGACATCAATGATGTAATAATGCTATGAAAATCCAGCTCCAAGAGCTGAATTTCCATAATGAGTACTGTAACCTAGGGCTTGAAGATGTTAGGTAAGTTATTTATTACTGAAAGAAAAATATAATCTTGAAGTTTTATTTTTACCAACACATTGGTTAGCTGGAGGAGTATGACCAGGCCCTCCAAAATATATTGACCTGGGTCTCAAGATGTCAGTATTGAAAGAGTATGCGAATTTTCAGGTTTTCAATGCATTGAAATGTTGTACTCTTACCCGATAGTACCAAACTACCAGATAATATTAAAGAAACCTAAGCCTACCATCGTGTTCATGATGTAGGTCTTGCCCTAGAAAACCAAATGACCCAGTGGCCTTGTGGTGCTCTGAAGCCAAACAAATGGAAGCCCAAGAGCAAGCAAGTCATCACTGATGGACAAGACCTGGTTCACACCTTACCATCAGAACACACCACGTGTTCCAATGTTTCATCATCAAAGGAGGTCACCTTTGCTACCAGCAGATATTTATACGGCCTCATACCTGGGGTTAACAGCTTACTGCTTATCAACCTAAGGACCACAGGCACCCATGAGCCACTGCTAAAGTTCAATACAGATCCCAATCATAGCAGGAGGCTCTAGTATTTGGTTCAAGCACAGGTGGGAAAGTAATCAGCAATAAATTAGTGCACTTGGAAAAGGTTTTCTTAGCTACCTTTATGGCACCAAATGACTGAAAATACTCTATCCTTATGTACTGCACTGCCTCAAAAACCATCACTTGGATTTCCTTCGATTCCACAAAACAATTAAATAAATTCTGAAGCTTGAATACTGACGACCATATAACCCTGCCAGGATGATGAGGGTATTAGGCCCTTTACTAGTGGCTGTCAAGCTGTTGTGACTCAAGCAAACACTGCCAACTCTTATGGCCACAAGAAGCCAACCAGCTCCAAGTACCTCTGAAAACCACAGCAAATCCTCAGCAAAATAAGCCATCTTGAAGTTGGCATAAGATGGTGGGCAATGACCCTGGTCAACAGCTCTGCCAATTACACAGTCCATGCAAGTGTTGGTGATGGAACACCTCTCTATCACCTCTGCTTGAATGCTGAATCAACATGAAAGGAGCTATACACACTCCCACAATTCATGTATTTGTTTCTGAGTAAACATTGGAGTTTCTCAAAGTTTCTGAAACTCAAGTGCTTCTTGGAACACTAAATCAAATTATTATTTAAGATTTTATATAGACTGCGAGCATTTTTTTACCAGAATTCGTGGAAGTGTATCATAAGAATTCTAAGTGTTAATAGCTTAGAGTACATGTCGACCACTTTACATAACATGTTTAAAATGTTCAGGTAATTATCATTTGTTGCTTCACTATATAGTCATAGTAACTTCCATATTGGCCATAGGTAATTATTGAGGATGACATTACTCATACTATTACATATTTCAAAACATACATAAAATCATTATTCCTAAATAGTGGAAAACTATAGTTAAGCACTATGTAAAAACTTTAGTCATACATCACCTGAAAACTATAACCACTTTACGGATATGACTGTACCAACTACTGTGTAGAGAAGAGAAGTCTGCAAATCAGTTCTGTTTATGGGTAATTTATAGGACTATGTACAGACCACTTCAATATTTAGTGATAACGTGTCTTCTTAGATAGTTTTTGTACAATAGATATTTGACATGACAACTGACTTCAGCTGTTCTTAATTACAAAATCGATGATTTTAAGAAGTGAAAATGGTATCTGGTAATTGCAATGAAATATAAGCTAAGGCAAGAGAACCCACATGGCAAGCAGTAAGACACCACACCCTGCAAATCAATAATTCCTAGGCTAGTGCTGGGATGTCACTAAAAAAATACATATTTAGTATAGTTCGGAATCTGGTAGCAATCAAGAATACTGGAATTATACAGTTCAGTACTTGCAACATTATCCAAGAAAATCTCTGTAAAAATAGGTTCAGTCAACATATTTCTTGTGTAACAATTTTCATCAGTTGAACTTTGCTAAAAAAGTATACTGGTAATTTCACTAAACAATCCCCACAGGTTGGAAATTTCTTGTGCTGTAGAAAATATCTGATATTTCAGCTGCAGTAACATGGAGTATGTATTGCAATATTCCATTCACTTGCTGCAGATACAAGAATGCACCTAACTACATAATATTATGTACCGCAAGGATGTAACACCTAAATATGCAGTACAGAGGAATCACGGTTATCTGACACCATTGGGGAGATGCAATGATTAATTTAGTTTTCCAATTGTTGTGTGTGTGTGTGTGTGTGTATGTGTGTGTGTGTGTGTGTGTGTGTGTGTGTGTGTGTGTGTGTGTATGTGTGTGTGTGTGTGTGTGTATGTGTATGTGTGTGTGTGTATGTGTGTGTGTGTGTGTGTGTGTGTATGTATGTATGTGTGTGTGTGTGTGTGTGTGTGTGTGTGTGTGTGTGTGTGTGTGTGTGTGTGTGTGTGTGTGTGTGTATGTGTGTGTGTGTGTGTGTGTGTGTGTGTGTGTGTGTGTGTGTGTGTGTGTGCCAGTGTGTGCCAGTGTGTGTCAGTGTGTGTGTGTGTGCGCGTGCCAGAGTGTGTGTTAGAATGTGTCATTCTCAGATCTTAAAGACGAGTGGAATCCTGAAATATTACTCAGAATAATCTCAGCCGAGTTTGCAATGTACTACACTAAAACCTCTATAATTCAACATAATTGGGGGAAGACCTGGGTCTGAATTATTCGATTATTACCTCTCTAGCCCCTTCACACAATAAGAACTCACTAAAACATGCCAAAATAGCACAGATTGTAGTACTCATCAAAACATGATTGATACTGGTCTTGAAATGCAGTATGTACTAAGATGAGTGTGTCAATAACAAAGTTCACGATATGGTAACAGCCTCGTCTCATCAAGGCATCTGATTACCTGATACACTCCACAGGTTCAGACGTGGAGTGCATCAGCCAATCAGATACCGTGATGAGACAAGGCTGTTGTCATACAGTGAGCATTGTTATTGACACACTCGGTTGGACAGAAAAATTCTAACTCAGTCTGAAACAGGTCGAATTATCCAAAATTTGAATTATCGAGATTTTAGTGTATATATAAGGATTTAATTCCAAAACCAGATCTGGTTTGATCCATTCAGTGACCTGATCAAGGCCCAGCACTATCCTAGACATTGAGACCTTCAACCCAGTGATTACTAAACATATGAAGTGTGTTCTGGTGGAAAATTAGTATCAAACCAATATGCGAGAGACCAATGCCATTTACAGTTTAAGATGACACATGCGATGCACAATTGTTAGGTAAGCAGACGACCCAGCACTCTACACCCTCACCTGCACGGCCATCTAGTTCTGAGAGTTTCTGATCTCGTTCCAAAACTCTCTCCACGTTGACTCGCATTATTCCAACAACCTGTTTAGTCAAATAAAATGCATGCAGAGCAAAATAATTTATAATATACCTGATGAAAAATTCAAAATAACTTCTCAGTGTGTCTTACCAGCCAATTACATATTAGCCTCATAAATATTTCCAAATATTTCAACACTTGGAACTCTTTAATCCCAACTGACTCTATAATACCTGACTTATAAAGGGGAGGAAAGACATTACAAAAAGACATAACAAAGACTTAGAAAGTCACATGAGACATGCTGAACCTGTAATACTGACAAAATTCATTTAATATGGGACAAGGACATAGAAAACAATATAATAAAACAATATAGAATACACACACACACACACACATACATATATATACAGGTTGACCATCACTAATACGGCAACCACAGGACTTTAGGACTGCCAGATTTTCGAAATTTCCGGGATATTAATGTTTTGTTCCCTGATCCTATATATGCTGTATATATTGTAACATAAAATTACTGCAGTGCTTTAGAGAAAGAAAACTAAACACTAAATGAAAAGCAAACGAAAATTCAATGTTCAACTACTAAATGAAATAGTTCTACAGAATTTCAATTCATTACTGTACCCTCGAAAAGAAGTTAAATAGCAGATGGGCTGTCAGGATCATCTTCATCACTGTCTATACAGCAGCAATTACAACAATTACAGCAAATAGATGAAAAAAAATGCTTGTTTGATGTTGCAAACATGAGCAAACAGCTGATTCTGGGTACAGCGCCATCAAAACACAAACACTTCCACCCCTTGCTTCTATTTTCCCTACTGTCTTTTCCCTACTACTCTTTACAGGATCTGGTAAAAAACAGGATTTTAAAAAATGCGTTTTTGTCGTCTGTTAGCCAACACACTCTAAATGAAAAAAATTTAAAAAAAACTAAAATCAGCACCTCCCGAAAACAGTGGCACACCATCCCGGAAAATTATAAGCTGCGCTCCGAAATTCATGCCAGAAAACTGATGGAACCGGAATATTGATTGCCGGATTAGTGATGGTCTACCTGAGTGTGTGTGTGTGTGTGTGTGTGTGTGTGTGTGTGTGTGTGTGTGTGTGTGTGTGTGTGTGTGTGTGTGCTCTTAAATTTTGCAAGTATTTATTTTGACTACTCCTCCTATATATGTTCATATATATATATATATATATATATATATATATATATATATATATATATATATATATATATATATATATGTATTATATATATATGTACTATATATATATATATATATATATATATATATATATATATATATATATATAATACATATATATATATATATATATATATATATATATATATATATACTATATATATATATATATATATATATATATATATATATATATATATATATATATATATATATATATATATGTATTATATATATATGTACTATATATATATATATATATATATATATATATATATATATATATATATATATATATATGTATTATATATATATATATATATATATATATATATATATATATATATATATATATATATGTATTATATATATATATATATATATATATATATATATATATATATATATATATATGTATTATATATATATGTACTATATATATATATATATATATATATATATATATATATATATATATATATAATACATATATATATATATATATATATATATATATATATATATATATATATATATATATGTATATATATATATATATATATATATATATATATATATATATATATATATATGTATTATATATATATGTACTATATATATATATATATATATATATATATATATATATATATATATATATATATACATATATATATATATATATATATATATATATATATATATATATATATATGTATTATATATATATATATATATATATATATATATATATATATATATATATATATATATATATATGTATTATATATATATGTACTATATATATATATATATATATATATATATATATATATATATATATATAATACATATATATATATATATATATATATATATATATATATATATATATGTATTATATATATATATATATATATATATATATATATATATATATATATATATATATGTATTATATATATATGTACTATATATATATATATATATATATATATATATATATATATATATATATATATATATATATAATACATATATATATATATATATATATATATATATATATATATATATATATATATATAATACATATATATATATATATATATATATATATATATATATATATATATATATATATATGTATTATATATATATGTACTATATATATATATATATATATATATATATATATATATATATATATATATATATATATATGTATTATATATATATATATATATATATATATATATATATATATATATATATATATATATATATGTATTATATATATATATATATATATATATATATATATATATATATATATATATATATATATATATGTATTATATATGTATTATATATATATATATATATATATATATATATATATATATATATATATATATATATATATATATATATATATATATGTATTATATATATATTATATATATATATATATATATATATATATATAT
Source organism: Cancer borealis (assembly GCA_036785275.1). NCBI lineage: Eukaryota > Metazoa > Arthropoda > Malacostraca > Decapoda > Cancridae > Cancer > Cancer borealis. The sequence goes on along the minus strand of JAXIVD010002371.1, from coordinate 35,229 downwards.
ATGTATTATATATATATATATATATATATATATATATATATATATATATATATATATATATGTATTATATATATATATATATATATATATATATATATATATATATATATATATATATATATATATGTATTATATATATATATATATATATATATATATATATATATATATATATATATATATATATATATATATAGTATATATGAACATATATAGGAGGAATAGTCAA
>JAXIVD010002371.1:7500-30000 GCA_036785275.1 Cancer borealis | reverse complement strand
ATTGTCCAATTTCGATTAAAAAAAAGAATAATAGTAAATCTAACTTTTTTTTTATTAACTTAACATAATAACCTGATCACGTACAGTAAATGCATTTTGTCTCAAACTCGTCTCGTTGGATTTCGTTTTCTCAGGTAATGTATGTAACTGTAGGCTATACCTGCAATTTAACATCGGCTGTGGTAAAGTAGGGATCAGCACCCCTTATAGTTTTCACAATTGCGTTAAAAACAATAGTAAGTATCATACGTAGTGCCAACATTTGGGTCAGTTCAACGTGGAACCCGTGCTCATGAAAATTTCCGAAATGTAACTCAATTCCTCAGTCTTTCTTGATATGGGAGATTCTTCAAGGTTGGTAACAGCTTTGTTGCTCTCCTACCTTTACCGCTTCTACTGCCTCCACATCCTTTTTCTTATATGGGCACCATATCTGATTTGCAAACTCAAGGTGTGGTCTGACCAATGCCACAAACAATTTAATGCTCTGAATATCGACTCGTCCAGTGATGTAAAGGTTTTTCTAATCAGCCCGACCAACCTATTAGCTTTATTATTTTTTCTGCTGTGTGCGTTGAATTTCAATTAATTATCAATCATAACCGCCAGATCCATTTCTACCTTTATTGAATTAATCTCCTCTTCCATAACATATCGAAAATTCTCTACATTCTAGTTTCCAATCCTCATTATGCTGCACTTTTTTGGGTGGAACCGTAATAGCCACTTATGTGATCAATTTTCCATTCCTTCGAGATCCTCTTGCAGTTTAACAGTCTTCCCTTTATTTCTTTTTTTTCCGAACACTTAAGTGTTATCTGCATATATAAGAAACATATCTCACTCACGTACTAGCATAGAATCTGGAAGATAATTTACATATAACACAATACTCTTCTTGAAGCTTGTTGAACTGATTTATATGATACTAATGGGATATGTGATGTCATTAAGAAATCTTTGAAAATGAATGGGTTGAAATTCCATTATAATAAAAGTAGCGCTTTTTGGGAGTGACTGTGGCGCTATGTTTAATATTGAGTTGGTAACCGTGCCACCTTAGCCATTCTTTCTTTCCCTCAGCGACGCGGAGCAGATATGACGGCGGTACGTGGCTCCGGCTATTTTTATGTGTTTATTAAGGAAATAGTGAAGATTTAGCGTTTTGTGTTACAGTATAGTGAGCGATTGACTGTTATTTAATGTTTAACGGTTGCAATGGGTTCCATAATATTCTTGAAGTAACAACTTCCACGTGGTTACACTGCTGTGGTGAGTCAGACATACTATTAATAAGTGATGTATGGCCTACATATATACGGCCTTTGATGATCTGGTGTTGATTCAATAACGATTGGCGAGTATATTGTAGTAAGGCAGGATGGGTTCGTCTCGGCAGCATCCCATCAGTATCGAATTATGCTATCTTCAACTCCTGTCTGCTGATGCAACACTTAATTTACGTATTTACTAGTTGCATTTAAAACTTGGCATGCTATTCTAAGGACATTATATTGATCAAATATTTTACTTAAGGGAGAGTGATAGAAGTGAGATCTATACCCTTCCCTTAAGTGTAAAATGAATTATTGTGCTCAATCAATACGATAAATTTCCAGTTACATCCATCCAACACAATTTTTTCTAATATAACCAAAACTACTTAACCTAACGGTGGTGACTCCGGCCCCAACCGTCAGTTATTGAACAAAATCAATACATTAGGAACAAGTGATTACTGACGGAAAAGCAATACAGCAGTGTTGTGTATGTGCAGAAGGCACCTCATATAACATAGGTGTCTACAGTGAGACGGGTGCAACAGTGGAATAATGCCATTAGTATAACGTACTGATTCTTTACCCAATCATTACAACATATCAATGATTATTACCCAATTAGTACAACAGATTAATACCTATTGTCCAATGAGTACAGCAGACTAGTAATTATGGTAGATTCGTAAGGCGACCCACGATATCTCGTTACCTTTATAATGCACTGCAAATTCAACCTCAAATACTTGTTCAGATCGCTTCAAACAGTTATGCCGCTGAATTCCTGAAAAAAAAATTTTTTTTTAGGTTACGTTAGGTTTGGTTACGTTTGATTAGGTTTTGTTAGGTTTAGTTGTTTTGTTATGTTAATTTAGTTTATCAAATGTTTTCTATGACTAAAAGTATGGTGTGCGTGGTGCAGACTCCATTTTCTTTCGTAGCCACACGCCATTCTGGTGAAAATTTTAAAAAATTACCAAAAATATAGCTTTGTTAATATAACCTTCCCACAGCTGCAAGTTAAATAAACCTAACCAAAACTAATCTAACCAAACTAAACGTATCAAAACCTAATGTAACCTTTAAAAAAAAAAAATTTGTTTTCTGTAATTCAGCGGCATAACTGTTTGAAGTTTACCTTGAATTTACCTTGAAACGCTTCTACATCAAGAGGTGAGTGTTGCTCCCTCGAAGTTAGTTGAGGCAAGGCCACGGCGGTGCCGCCACCCTTCACTTAGTAGAGTGTACTCCACTTGATGTATTATTGAGTTGGAGGTTGCAGGATGGGAAGCAATGTATCCTGGCACTCCAGGTCCATCTGACAGTGATCTGAACGAGTATCTAAGGTTGCATGATAAATTTGCAGTTTCAACCAATACACCACACATAACTATAAACTGTTTAAGGGTCTAGATGACGCTGTTAGGAACATTTCTAGCCCCATATTACACTGTCGGAAACCTATACTTAAAGGGGGCTGCGCCCCCCCTGGATCACCCCGCTCTGACACTTCTAACCGAACCTTACCTGAACCTCCCCGTTAGGACACTATTGACTATTTGAACACATCCAGAAACCTATACTACCCAGAGGGGGAGGCTGCGCCCTTCCCCAGGACCACCCCGCTAGGATACTATTCTAACCTAACCTGGACCCCCTCACCCCCTTCCTCTAAGACACTGTTCGAACACTACCAGAAACCTACGTTCCGATCTTATTATTTATTTTCGACAGTGTAAGATGGGGCTAGAAATGCTCCTAACAGTGTCATCTAGACCCAGAGACCGTTTATGGTTACGTGTGCTGTATTGGTTGAAACTGTAATAATACCGGTTGCATTTGCAGTATATTATGAAGGTAAGGAGATATCCAATGGGTTATCTTACGAATCTTTACCCATAGGTTGTAGTGAAAATACCAGTGGCCATTAGAGTATGAAACATTTATGAATATCTCGGAAGCATACACATGTTATTTTACTTAATCACAATCATGCTCTAGATCAGTGGTTCCCAAACTTTTTTCTGTCATTTCCCCCTGCACCCAGTTCAACCATCCAGATTTCCCCCTTCATGTGTAAGAGGGAAAGAGTAGTCAAAACACACTGACTATTTACTAATTTATTTTTAAAATGTACAAATATACTTATAAACTTATAGTTACATAGTAAAGCGGATAGAGAGCGGTTAGTAACAACTAACCGCATAGCCATAGAGAGCGGTTAGTAAGCGGTTAGATTTTTTTTTTATTGCTAATAGGCAGTGTAATTATTTTCCCCCAGTTTGGAAATCACTGCTCTAGATAATTCAGGTTTTTCCTCCTATAACATGTAAGCTTTTACTATATTTCCATCTCAAATATTGAATGTATTTTTGAGCACAATCGGAGGTTGGGCAGGTGCATACGCCATTTTCTTCCCAAACTTCTACCACAGGAAGCATAAATCTGAAGTTAAGCCTGGTGCATGCCATTTTCTTACAAGCCTTACGCCATTTTCTTCCCTAGCATCTACCCTAGGAAGAAGGGTTTGTTTGTGGCCATTAGTGCATTGTGCGTTCGTGAATAAGTAATTGTTAGGTTATGTAGTGAGTAAAATTTCTTTATCAGGTAATTGGGAAAAAACATTATAACCAATAATGTGATTCCTGGAAACTGTTGTTGAAGAAAGTCTTTCGAGGTCTTTTCTTCCTCGTAATGCATTTTGATACATTTTGGGACACTACTTTATCAAGGCAAAACTTATAATTTCTGTGTAGATCATTGATGTCCATAGATGAGCCTACTCGACATAGGATAGATATGTTTTAAGATCCATATGAAAATAACTTAACATTTGTGTGATTGTGGAGTTTTACATGATGTTTTTTATCCCTCATAGGCAGTGGCAATGCAGACAAACTCATCACCCACTTACTGATATAAGGTAACCAATCACTAGGTTACCTGTAAGTTTGCAAGGTTTTAACTATTTTTTCTCTCCTTTTCCCCAGGCTAAACTTGCAGCGAAGCGGCCCCAGGCCAAGGGCAGTAGCAAGAAGCCTCAAGTGCCTGCTAAGAAAGGAAAGGGGGTGAAGGGTAAAGGCCGTAAAGGCAAGAAGCTGCAGCTCAAGTTCCACATTGACTGCCGTCAGCCTGTCGAAGATGGCATCATGAATGCTGCTGACTTTGTACGTCTTATCAAAATCTTAATTTTATTTATTTCAGAAAACTAAATATTTGTAAAAGTTATTTTTTCTTAGCAAATTAAGAAATGTTTTGGCATAGCTGCATCTTTCTGAAAATCCTGTTGGATTAGTACGGTTAAGGCAAATTGTTCTAATAGGTATTGCAGTTAGGGTGACCTTCCCTAACTGAGTACTAGTAGGGTGATCTTCCCTACAGTACTGATTTTCTTACTTCATAGGAGACGTTCCTTCAACAACGTATCAAGGTGAATGGAAAGACCAACAACCTTTCTAACCAAGTGACACTGGAGAGGAACAAGCACAAGATTACCTTGAATGCTGATATTCCATTCTCCAAAAGGTAAGTAGAATGATACTTTCATCTTCATAACATGACAACTTTTGCTCAGTAAAGCCGGTATTACAACTAAGTGTATAAAGTCAAGGTTGGATGGAGGTATACAAGAATCACCGAAGAAAAAGAGGATGAACATTCATCTTGGTTAGGTTGTTTAATGTATACCAAGAAATGGTGGGGATACATATTGTAAATCTTAGTATTTAAAGAAAAGGCTGTGTTAAGGAGTAGCTGTGACAACTGCGCCATAGGTCTGAAATGGGGAGTATGGAAGTAGCAGAGGAAGAGATTACATCTAATAATAGAGAAAGGTTGTCTGAGGATTGTGTGTCGAGTAATGTGTATGGACCACGTGAAGAATGAGGTGCAAAGAACTTGTGTTATGGGAGTTGGCTGGTCGAGCATTGTGTTGGGATGGATTTGACCTGGAGGAGGACCAGTTGGTGAAAAGGATGATGTGATGTAACAGTTATGAGGTTTAGAGGAAGGCCACATGGGATGGATGGACAGCATTTGAAGTGTTGAATGAAAGGAAGGATGATTGTGTGTGTTGGAAGAGAGTGGAAAGTAGTGGTGAATTCATAAGTACTGATGTGGTCTTTGACGACTTTTAAGAGGTTCCCACACATCTTGTGTGCGTGATTTGTTGATCAGATCAGGTGGTGAGCAACAGTTCTATATGTTGCATTCAGCTGGTTTCCAGTGTGATGGATGTTGTTCCATTATAAGGTTAAAGGAAAAGTTGATTCCAATTGATGTTGAAATTATTTTTATAAGGAATGTTTAGACTTATTGTACAACATTTTTCACTTTTTATGCTTCATTGTAGTGTCATGGTTTGTTTATAAAACATGATCCCTGGTGACAAAGGAATAATGAAATTAAATACAATTTTAAGAACCAGTTTTGTAATTGAATTTTGTTTAAAATTTAAAATTCTTTTTTTTATCAACTTCGTTTACAGCTCCATAGCTCTAGTACATCCAATTTCATCAAACGTATCTTTTGAAGTTAGTAACACTACTATATAAAATTCTTGGATGAATCGCTTTCTAAATATCAATTTTCATTTCAGATATCTGAAGTATCTCACCAAGAAATATCTTAAGAAGAATAATCTCCGAGACTGGCTGAGAGTGGTGGCTCCTCCCACTGCCAAAGACATGTACGAGTTGCGATACTTCCAGATCAACAATGAAGAAGATGATGATGATGATGGAGATGAGTGATTTATAATACAAATCATTTAGAAGATGTTAGAATTTCATTATTCCTTTCTAATATATGGTGTGTCAGAGTTGAAAGAAATGAAAAGAGAGTGGCCTGGCCAGCAAGTAATTTTTCATCATGTAGCATTTTGGTGATTGAAGCTGTATCTCTCAGCAGTCTAAAGTGAATGATGTATGATTTGTATTGGTAACATTTACTGTTATCCTATACTCTTGATACATGTGCTGGTCTTTAGAAAATATCCATCCATGTACCCAGCTTATCCCCTTTTAAAAGGGATGCATTGTCACATGCCTCTAAGCCTCCAGGGAAGATGGGACTATAATTCTCTATTTCACCACGTGAGTTGTCCCCCAGTATAGTGTTGTCTACTTCAGGAGCCTACTGCATATCTACTGCCTTTGTTTCAACATTCAAATCCATCCCCTTTCCTGGATCTTACCCTGTCTAATATAACTGATTTGACCAAATGCAGTTACCCTTTTACCTCTTTCCTTTCCACACTTGTCTCACCCTTCCTGTGGTTCTTTTAGTGCCAGTGACTAATAATTTTTCTTTCACTAACCCTTACACCCTAACCTCCCCTCCGTTTTCAAGCCTTTGTGGAGGAACTTGGGGACCAGAGATTGAAGTCTGATGCTGCGAAACTTTGGACCAGTCTCTGGTCCAACCAATTTTCGCTTGACCTTTTTTTCTTTTTCTAGCTTTACTTCTTGTTTCATCTGTCTTTCCTTCTTAACCTCTTACTATCCCCTTCTTTTCCTAAAGTGTAAGAGCCGTGCTGAGAGGAGGAAAGACTAACAAGTTCAGTCATGAATGGCCTGAGGGTGCCATGGGCACGGTATATCCCCCCTTTTTCATTATCTTACTCGTCAAGGGAGTTATGGGGAGCAGACTACTTACATCCCCCACTTGCACTCGGCTCACCATGGCCAATTAATTCAACAGGTGCACTGGGGAATGCACCTCAAATAATTAATCCCCACACTTCCTTGGTTTTGACAAGGACACAGCTGTGAAAACTAACTACCCACCTATCAACTTCCTTGTTTCATCCACCTCCCCTTTTCTTCCAGACAGTGTATACATAGGTGGAGCCTTCTATGAGGTTAAACCTTACACTATCCCCCCATGTCAGTGCTAAAACTGGTGAAGATTTGGACATCAGGCAAAATACTGTAGATCTCTGTATGACTTAATATCCCAGTCTCTGTACCTCACATTCTGCTTTTCTGTCCTTGTTACACTGCTACACGAGCTACAGCTTTCCGTCACTTAGTCACCTATCTCGACCTCCTCGCCTCATGATATTCTTACACAATCACCACATTTCCACTTAGACATAATTTCCTTCCTACAACAAATACACATCCTTCATTTGATCTAATCCTTTCACTAACTGATTGCTCTTTCTCTCCCCATAATTTGCCTTACCATCACCTCTACTATACTGTCTACCTTGTAGATTAACACACCGCCATATGTCCCTAGATGTCTGGTGCTTGCTCCTTTTTGCATTAACTAACTAACTATACCCCAACTTCTACTTCAACTTCAAACCTTGTTTCACTCCCATGTTACATTTGTACACATAACACCAAGAGTCGCTCCTGTGCTTCCCCTCCGAACCATCTACTGATCCTACTTCATTCTTCAGCACTAAAGCTTTCTTAAAGCCTGCTGCCAAGAAAACTTTTACTTCCACTGTCTTCTTTCCTAGTGAGGCCATCTTTGAGATTGAAGCCTCTATAGCAACACTCATTGATATGCCACTTCCTTTCCCATCCTCTACCTAATCACATTCAACTTCCGGCAACACTGTTCCAGCAGAAATTCATCCCCCACCCCGTGACCTTCCTCCTTTACCTTTTTCTACTCCTACACCACCATCTTCCTCTATTGATTCCCCATCACCCTTTTCCCCCTCTTTCCCTCCCACCCCTTCAGTTCCATCTACCACAAAATCTCTGCTTGATATTCTTTACCTCCTGGATTCTTTCGTTGAATCTCTGTATAATTCATCCTCTCCAACGTCACTCCTGCCCCAACTTTCATACTTGCCTCTGATCCTTCTGCCTCTCATAATCCCTGTAGCTACTCCTATTCCTACCATCATCACAACTTGTTTATTTTTTCGTTCTTTATATGACTGTCCATTTTGCACTGAAATATCTAGTTTCTGCTCCCATAGAAATTACCTATGTTATCTACTCTACATATGTGAAGTAAAATGCCTTTAAGAAACCTTGGTTCAACCACCTATACCGATCCCTAATTACCACTTCATCCATATTCCTCATTCTATCTCTGCTTCTGTTCTTATCTACCATAAGACACCATAGGCTTACCTAAACATTGAAATTACTATTCCTTGTACCATTCTTACTTTCCAGTAGGCAGACCATTACTGTTTCTCCAGCTTTTATAGTGACAGGAGTCGCATGCTTGTATTGACGTGTTATCATCTTGGCTCTAGAAGCTTTGCAGTTAGGCTCAAATTTTATTATGAATATCAGGAAAGATATGCTTATGTTGTTTTGCATAATTGTCAATATCATTAACTGGATTATGCAAATTGGCCAGGTCATAAGGAAATCTTTTCAGTACCATACAGGATGTGATGAGGGGATTTTACAGTTGATTCACAGTCTGAGTTGTTTATGCAAGCTGTTTGTTACTTGTGGAAGCCAATCCTCCCAATTGTCATGTAGTCACCATGGGACTAATGGCAGAGTATTTTCTTGTTAGCTTTTTCCACCTAGCTATTTGATGCAGGATGGTAGGCATATGTGAAGGTATGCTTGATGTTATACTGTAAACAGATTTCTATTAATGCATTTTGGAATTTTGTAACGTTATCATTGAATAACACTCATGGTGTTGAATGTGGACATATGAGATGCGTCAAAAGTGCATGCGGTATACTTGTATTGGTTTTATTGTTCACAGGTGCTAGAACCACACCCACACATCTTGAAGAATTATCAACATGCAAGAAGATACTGCGAGTCACATTGACTTTGTGGCAACTGAAGTGGATTTATAGAGACAATGTCCCATGGTTGTTCAGGTAATGGATATTGAAGTATTGGAGCTTTCCCCATTTACCGTTCCTTCATGCTGTGCACAAACCACACACCTGACAACCTAGTTTTTTATATCAATACGCATAGTAAGCCAATAGTATGCTTAATTGCTCTAGAGTTCGTTCTCTATTATACTATACTATTATCTTTGTGAGGGGTGAGAATAAGAGTATGGTTGATTACGTAGCAGCGGACAATAAATTGAGGAAGATATGTTGGATAGTAAGACAGTGAGAGGGAAATATAAAGTGTCAGATCACTATGTTGTGTTAGCTAAGATAAAGATATAAGGTAGATGAGGGTATGGCAGGAAACATTTCCAGGAAAAACTGAATAAGGATAGCTAGTGTTAGTGATGTATCTAAGGTGTTTAAAGGTGGTGACTGCAGTAGCAGTAGTAGGGTAAAGAGCTCTGATGGATCAGGGGAGCCAGGTGCCTCAGTGGTGCAGTGCTTGGCTTGTGACTTAAAGGTTTGAAATTGTCAGAGGTATTGCTCTCGTTGACCCTAGCAAAACTATATGGTCTATAGTTACCTAGTTTGGGGGAATTATTTAATCACAGTTTTTCTAATCTTGGGGTCAAAGGGAAGTGCATGGTGGACGGATGAGATACAAGACGCTATAGAAGAGAGGAGGAGAGCATATAAGAAAATGTTGCAATGGAATGTAGCTGAGGAAATAACGAGTGAGTACAATTGAGTATAAATCTTGAGAGAGAGAGTGCCATATGGCCTTTGTTGCCTGGCACATTTTCCTTTCCACATTACAATTACAATTGAAAGAGGTAGATTAAAGAGTTTGTGAAAGAGAGTAAAAGAAAAGTAGATGAGTTTGGTATAGAACTGAGAAGTTAAGAAAAATAAAAGGTTGTTTTGGAAAGAAATTAAGAAAGAAAGAGGAATAGGGGTCTGAAGGTGAGAATTATGAGAGAGGAAAGAATTCATGTAAGTGGTAAAGAGGTGAAATAAGGATGGAAGAGTTACTTAGAATGTTTAATGAATGAAAAGACAGAAAGCGAAGCAATAGCGTTGAAAGTGGATGTGTGTGTAAAAAGGAAGTGAAGAAAACAATAGACAAACTGAAGGGAAGGTTAACAAAAAGCAGAGAGGATTTAGGAAAGAAGAATTCTGTGTGGATCAGATTTTTTCAATGAAAATGACGTTGGAGGATTACTAAGGAAAGGATAGCAACTGGTATGCATCCTCCATGCACCTAGAAATAGCATATTATATTCATAGGGATGCTCTTTCCCAGCAAACATGGTTATGCCGGGCCAGCATCATGCCAGTGTCGGCAAGTCACCAAAAAATGAATCCGTCTTTCATCGGTAATCCATTACGTAGTAATCGGCCCCATTATGGGCTGATTGCGTGCCAATATATGTTTGCACCCCGGGCCTGAATCGGTTACATTGCGGGCATTCCGTAACGATACTTTAGTCAATTGTGGGCCGATTACTTGCCAATATACGTTTGCACACAGGGCCTGAATCGGTTACATTGCGGGCCGGAAAACGGATCTGCATCGGCACTCCGTAACAATACTTTAGCCAATTCTGGGCCAATGCAGGAGTACACGAGACGCCCACTACACACCCACAAGACAGCCAAGGACACCCACGCCCGCTAGCCTTCCCTACACATCCATCACCCAACACCTTCTTACAGGGGACACACACGGAAGGACAGACACACACGCCCATTCAAGCTCCCCACGCCCCTACGCCCGCACGCCCACTGCCCCCTGTACAGTTATCCTTCCAAGGGGTCCCTGCAGTCAAGCTGAACGAGACCTACCTAACACAGGGACAACAGGAGAGGGACATTTTGCTCACACACTCAGGTGAAGATATTCTGTTAACGCAAGATTATCAGGACATCTTGCTAACACACGCAGAAGGGGACGCAGAAGGGTTCTTGGACACCCTGACAGAGGGGAAGGAGGAGATAGGGACAATCTTAACCATCCCAGGTAGAGTGGAGCCAGGGCCAAGACCTGTGAGGATCAATAACTTCCCTCCTGAAGAAGTTAATACCAAAGTGAACATACCTACGATATATGAAGGTGAAGGGACGCTATGCCTTCACCCTGGCGCCGTTACAGGAGGAGCAGGGACACCCACCATCCAGGGGCTTACTCCCCCACCCCTGGCTATCTTTAGGGACCTTCAAGGGAGCGACTACACTGAGGGGACTGATAATGAAAACACTAAGGGACTCATTGCTGCCTTGGGGTATCTCACATCCACCCCTGATGTCCCTGAAGCATTGAACATCCACTTAATAAACTCCCCTGATGAACATGAGTCCCTGGATGCCCTAACACTAACCCCTGAAACCCCTGAGACCCTGACATCCCTGGGGGGCTGGACATCCTTCTCACCTCCCAAGGGCACCGCAGGACATCACCCCAACAAGGACACGGGAACACACCACCACCACCACCACCATTACTACAGTTTACGTCTCCCTCATCCATCAGCCCCCAGCCTCCCCCTTCTAGCCACCGCAGTCACCCCTAACCCCTCTCCCCCCAGCACCCACGCCCCCGAGAGCCAGGGACAAAGGGACTGGGTGTGGAGTAGGACAGATGGAGTGAGAGGAGCACAAGCTAAACAAGAAATTAATGTACCACCCACAGGAGGATCTGGAGTGGGTGGAGGAGTGGGTGGGGGAGTGAGTGCGGGAGCGGGAGTGGGTGGAGGATTAGGTGGGGGAGTGAGTGGGGGAGTGGGTGGGGGAGTGGGTGGAGGAGTGGGTGGGGGATTAGGTGGAGTGGGTAGAGGATTAAGTGGGGTAGTAGGTGGGGGAGTGAGTGGGGGAGTGGGTGGAGGAGTAGTTGGGGGAGTGGGTGGGAGACTGGGTGGGGAGAGATGGGTGTGGACAACTAACCATAGATTTTCAACGCCCCGCGCTCCCCCAATCTTACACTTATCCTCCCTTTCCCCCTCCCCCTCTTCCTCTTCCTCCCCCTCCCCCTCCTCCTCCTCCTCCGTTCATCCCATCCATGAGTGGTTCCCCAGCCTCCCCCTTCCCCCCACCAATGCCGCCCCAGGTTCCCAAGGCGTCAGAAGGCAACCCACGCCCACGGCCGCCCACAGTCAAGATAGTTACTACAGAAGGATGTATTGGAACTCCGCGGGAAGGTCCTTGGGATAACACACACACACACACACACACACACACACACGTTATCATCATCATCAATAGACATACATACATACATACATAAATATATATTTCATCTCATAATTACTGCTAGGACTTATACTATTTGATGTTCACTTATTTAGTTTTTTTCTTTCTTTAGGTATTGTATTTTTTGTTATTATGTATTGTTGTAATATTTGTCCTTGTTGTTGTTATTATATCATTTGACCTGTCCTGACCTAACCTAACTTAATTCCACCTGACCCGAACACGTTGTACGAATGTTCAAACTGATTCATTCATTTTGTCGCATGCACACACACACACACACACACACACACACACACACACACACACACACACACACACACACACACACACACACATACACACACACACATTATGGTATTGTTGATATTTGTTATTGTTATAATTGTAGTTTAGTTTGTGTACATAGAATAAAAAAAGTTTAATAATATGCTGTTTATGTTTATCCCAACATGAATACTACTATTACTATTACTACTACAACTGAAAACGCCAACATTTTCTGTACATGAGTTATAATAATAATAATAATAATAATAATAATAATAATAATAATTGTGTTTCGAATATATGCATTTGCGACGGAAATGAATGTCAAAATCCTTCGAAATGCATCGAAATCTATACGAATATTTGTTTTATTTATATCCAGGTGCATTAAGGAGAAGTTGTAATTAATTACCGAACGAGGGTTAATAAGAGGAAAAAATAATTGAAGTTGAACACGTAATCACTGAAATACATTAAAAAGTATATAAGAAATAGAATATCTGACTGTTTTCTGCTCTTCTTATGACGATGTACGTGCATGTAGTTCTCACCACATACACATACACATATAAACACTCATATACACATACAGCGAGTGAGGACGCTAACGGTTTACGGTCATTTCGCCCACATTGCCAATTCGCCCACATGTCAACCTAACCTGACCTGAGCGAAATGACTCCACAGTGTGAGCGAAGTGACTCCATTGTGTGAGCGAAATGACCTGTGGGTAGAATGACTCCATAGTGTGGCGAATTGGCAATGTGGGCGAAATGACCGGATACCGACGCTAACACACCCACAACGGATCTCCATTGTTCAACTGCCTGCCTCACACACTAAGAAACTGGACAAGTGGCTCTGTGAGCTGGCAGACCAGCCACCTACACCAGGATACACCAGCCGCCATCACAACACCCTGCCGCCATCACACCACCTGCCTCAAATTAAAATAATTATCCACGACAGGACGGAGCAAGATGGAATAACTGGTGTGAGCGGAGGCCGACCTCAGCTTCGTCGTTAATGGACGGAATTACCAAAAGTAACACAAAATATAAACACAAATATAAACACATTATAAACACCTGGTCGACGGTCTATTCAAGCGGTGTCTGGCAATGATACACTCTTTTCCCGCCAACATTGACCATAACAAAGGCTCTATTTCACTTCCTTTATCCCCTCTACTATGCCTTCTTGAGTAACCCATTCATGTCCACTCTTCATTCCCCATTAAAAAGAGATAAAAAAGAAGGGAAAGGGAAAAATACGATAGCTACTACCACCACGGCTAGCAAATATAAGTGATCCTTATTTACCTTCACTTTCCACGCCTCAGGATGGTGACAAGGCGGTAATACTTCATCACTGTCTTCATTGATGCTTCCTGTACTCACATGAAGCACATCAGCACCCAGGAAGCACTTAATAACACTTTACAGTACACTTACGTAAGGCACTCCCGTCCGTTCACCTGGCACCTGCTCACCCGGCCACTCGCCATCACAAACTGATCTTGAATCTTCAACCTTGATCTTTCGTTCATTTCCCGCATCGAGGATGTGGCAAGGAGACCAATTCGCTTTTATAGGTAATTGGTTCGATTCACATTTCCCGGTACAGGGCCCACATCGCCTTAAAGCGGTTTGCCGCAAGCATCAATCAGCCGCTGCTGAGCCGCCGCTGCCAACACGAGCCCGACGCTAGCCGATGCCGGCCCGCATATCTCATTTTTGCTGGGTTAGAACATTCTGAAAATTCATAGTGTTGGAGGGCAGTTATTGGCAGCGTAAGGAGATGGATACCTTAGTGAAAGTTTTCCTAGAAAAAAATAGGAAAGTTATTTGGAATTATCTGAAAGTTATGGTATTGGAGGACAGTTATTGTCAGGAATTAAGTGATTTTATAGGGAGGCAAGTGAGGGCGGATGGAGAGCTCAATGAGTTTTCCTATAGGAGTCTTTATACAACTATTTATGTTGAAAGCAGGGGAAACTTTGTATGCAATCTGAAATTTGTATACAATCTATACAACATCAGTGGAAAACAAAACAAACACACACACATACTCTGACAAAAACATAACTCCTTGGCAGAAGTAATAATAATAATAATAATAATAATGATAGAGGTTAATGATGTACTTTAATCTTGGGAATACAACAAAATTAAAATCTGGTAAGTTTAAATTTCCCACGGTCCACGGAGGCTCACATGATCGTTCTTGTCCAACTTGTCTAATCATATCCGCCTGTCCCGTAATCCCGTTCAGTCGTCCACTGAGAATAAGACTGTGCAGGCGGCATATTCCTGAAGTCTGGAACACTACTGTAATGAACATAACTATAATGACCCCTTTAGGAGCAAACACATGCGTTCTTTTCTCTAGATCAATTATGATTCAAGTAGCCTGAGTGGTAGTGTTGGGGTCTCGAGTTAGAGGGCGCGTCAGACGGGAGTAGTGCAAGCCAGGCTTCTCAGCCATGGGTCATTCACAGTTGCTTGTCCGTGGAAGCAGTCAATACCGTCTGTTTGATGTGAGTGTGTCTTGTGGCTTCCCATTCTACAAATTATGTTGTGTATATGTATTGAGGTTATATGGGTATGGTTGGATAACGTTAGGTTGAAAATGCTTACAGGAGTTGTGTTTCAGGGTTCATGACGGAGAGGAAGATTCTCTATCTAGCTACCGAGTCTGTGCCTTTTGTGTAATTAGCTATAGGATGTATTAGGGATAAGAATGTGTTAATATTACTATAAGGGTGTTTATTAGTTACCAGGTAGAGGAGTCTGACTTAGCCCATGCCTTAAGGCGTAATAAGGAGGAATGACTCACTCCAACGTTAGGCTGTATACTTAGGGTGTATTGTTTTTTTTTGGTTTATGAATATAATTGGTCCTACCTCATCTGTCAATTTACGTGATGTTGGTGATGTCTCCGTGTGCATTTTTTGTACGGTGGTGGTGGTGAGGAGTGATTTGTTTTTTTCTCACGTGGTAGTGAGTCACTACCGCCACTACTAGTCACTACTAGTGACTAAGTTTATTTTTATCACGTGATACAAGGCGGCCTTCATCCATGTGGTGAGTGCTCCTACGCGGGTTCCAGTCCTGCCGTTGCTACTAATTTATAACGCGCCTCCACCAACTCCACTTTTCAGTTTACAAATTCTGAGACAAAATCTGTTTATATCAATTAAAACACAAAAGTACAAGATTCAGCTGTAAACCGGGAATTAAATTGTCCTTCTGGTTATGCCTATGATATATGTAACTGTGTCGATTGCCACATAATAATTCAAACAAAATATTTTTTTTATTTCTGTATTTTACAGACCCCAAGAACCAAGATTAAACATGTTCAGTTAAGTGGAGCACAAAAGCGAAAACTATAAAAAAAGAAATAAGATAAGACTTTGGATTTAGAGTCCAAGACTGCAAAGCTGACTGATTTGTTCACACAAGTTCCGCAACGTGATATAACGATTCCAGGTCAAAACCAATCTCCGTCATCAGATCTGGACACAAATATGGCAAGTACCACTTTGATCACTTCATAATAAAAATATAATGACGTTAGAATCACCGAGGTATCACAAGCAGGTCTTATATACCGTCAAATACGGTAAATATGTATAATACATTTGTATGTATGTGTATATATATATATATATATATATATATATATATATATATATATATATATATATATATATATATACATATATATATATATATATATATATATATATATATATATATATATATATATATATATATATATATATATATATATATATGCACACACGCACACACATCTGTCAGGGCAGCCCTTCGTCCCTTACTTGACACACCCTTGTCACCTTGTCACAGCCTCTCGTCCCTGCCTCGCCTCACTCTATATCATCTTCAAATTCTCACCTCCTCCCGTTCCCTGATTTGCTTTGCAATATCCAACAATTTACATGCAGATGTAATATTAGAGATTTGTAGCGTTAATTTTCTTGGAGGACTTTGACATTTCGAAATGAGAGACTGGAAGAAGGAATTAAGGAAGGAAGGAGGGAAGGAAGGAAGGAAAGAAGGAAGGAAGGAAAAAAGAAATTGTGAGATAAATTTTGTTTTCAAGAGAAATGAATAGTGGAAGGATTATAAATTGAATAAAAGGTGACAAAAATCTAAGGAACATAATTGTTAGAAAATAAATAGATTGGAAAAAATAGGACTGAAACAACATGTAAAATGATGAAAGTGAAAGTATGCAGGTTTCTGAGTAAAGGACTTGAAAATTATATGATATGTATAGACTTGTATTCTTAATGAGATACACTACTAATAATTGCTGTAGTATTGATAGATTGATCTGTATGATGGGTATATTTTGAAAGGACGCTATTGGCAGAGGTGGGCAATCGGATTCGGAAGTCCGATTATCCGATTAATCGGACTCGCATTTTCGAATCGGATAATCGAATCGGACTAACCCCCGCCAAACGAATCGGATAATCGCAATCGGACTGCCAAAAATTTAAAGCGATTTGCGATTAATCCAGGTCGACGTCGTCTTTGTATTTTCGCAATAGCAGTTTCTTAATAAATTTTTCTATATTTTTCTCAAGTAAATATTTTTTCGCTTTATTCTATTCACACTTTAGTATTTTCTCTATAATATAATGCGCAAAATATCATGATTAATTATTAAATCATATAAATTATAATAAAAAGGTTATATTTTACAAGTATAAAGTTGGTATAATACGTATTTAGTTTTGGTTTTTCGTACGCGTCTCATCGGTTAAGTGACGCGCCGCACCAGTTTAGAGCCAGTCGTCGTGAGAGGAAGTGCTGCTGCTGCTGCTAGGGCATAAAAGCATTACATTCCTTTAGAAACATTGAAAATAGCTTTAAAAACATTGAATCGCTTTTAAAAATATCGAATCGCTTTTAAAAACTTTAATCGAAATCGGATAATCGGATAATCGCTAACCGGACTTAGATTTTTTGGCAACCGAATCGGATAATCGAATCGGACTTGACGAGCTGGCGAATCGGTAATCGCTAATCGGACTTCAATTTTTTCGAATCGCGCCCACCTCTGGCTATTGGTGTTGAGGCAAGAAAGTGTCAAGTGTATTTACTTTTATTCCTCTCTCTCTCTCTCTCTCTCTCTCTCTCTCTCTCTCTCTCTCTCTCTCTCTCTCTCTCTCTCTCTCTCTCTCTCTCTCTCGCTCTCTCGCTCTCTCGCTCTCTCTCTCTCTCTCTCTCTCTCTCTCTCACACACACACACACACACACACACACACACACACACACACACACACACACACACACACGGAGTTTCAATCACCCTGCCACACTTTTTACTGTCTTTTGGAAACAATAACCAGGGGTTACATCACTTAATTCGCCTCATGTAGTCTCCTATAATCTCCTCCTCCTCCTCCTCTTCTTCGTCTTCCTCCTCCTCCTCCTCCTCCTCCTCCTCCTCCTCCTCCTCCTCCTCCTCCTCCTCTCCACTTCCGCAAACCTTGTCATGAGCCACTAATTGAATCTTAATTACCAGGTGGTGGAAGTTTAAATTAGAATCT
This sequence comes from Cancer borealis, assembly GCA_036785275.1. Lineage (NCBI taxonomy): Eukaryota > Metazoa > Arthropoda > Malacostraca > Decapoda > Cancridae > Cancer > Cancer borealis. The sequence goes on along the minus strand of JAXIVD010002371.1, from coordinate 11,828 downwards.
CAAGACGGAACTGCAACGCATCTTGGTTAGGCAGAAAGTGCGTAGAGCGTTTTGTGTACTGCTGCTGAAGAAGGGGCAGCAGGGAGTAGCCTACTATACGTACTATACCACCGGTGCTGCTTGTGTAAGCGGGTGGGAACGTTGATATCATGTGGCATATAAGAGAGGCATTAGTTGTTTTTTGTTTTAAATATAGGAGAGACAAGAATATAGCACAGGGTGTCATTGTGAAGCTAATTTTTCCACATTATCTTATCATGTGGGTCATCTTATTCTACATTCATAGCCTTTTGTCTTCTCATCAACTCCTGTTAACTGTCTTCACTCGTGCCATCCATAGCGTGGAACATCATGATTAAATCTCTCTCTCTCTCTCTCTCTCTCTCTCTCTCTCTCTCTCTCTCTCTCTCTCTCTCTCTCTCTCTCTCTCTCTCTCTCTCTGATAATTATGATATTAACAATAATAATACATCATTATTATTAATAACAATACTACTACTAGTACTAATAATAAGAATGATAAAAATGATAATAGTAAAAATAATGAAAATAATAATAATAATAGTAACAGTAATAATAATAATAATAATAATAATGATGATAATGATAATAATAATGATAATAATAATAGAGAAAGAAAGCAAGAAATAAGTGTAGGAGGGGAGAAGCAAAATAAATGTGTGGTGTCTTGTCTGCGTGACTTGTCAGCCTCATTCTGGTCCATTCTGGTTCTTACTTCCACGAACTTTGCTTCCCTTGTACTACAGCAGCAAAAAAACGACACGAACACGACCAACAGAACACATGGCTGATGTGTGTCTATATATATGTATATATATATATATATATATATATATATATATATATATATATATATATATATATATATATATATATATATATATATACACACACACACACACACACACACACACACACATGCTCGTGGGAAGATGACGTGTTGGTCTATAGTGAGGATTTCCACTGAACTAGTATCACGGATATAAGGTGTGTCGCAGAGCAGATCACAACAAAATAAAACAAAATTCGAGATTGATTGAGGTGAGAGGCACGTGACTGGTGCGAAATACTAACACGTGCGAAATACTAACAAACATTCCATAAAAGAAGACAATGTACAGCAGGGCATAGTTTCCTTCGTGTTATGGGTCCTGACAGAAAGAGGATAATTACAGTTCATGTCTAAACAGTTAAGGTTGGCCTTGCAGTATATATGTATTCAAAGCAAGTTATTTTATATTCAGCCAAGCTGAAGAGACTGTGATGCGTTTATAGAAAGGAAGTATTTTGCATTAACAATATATAGAAAGCCGTCCAAAGTAGGGAGAATAGATGAACAGACTAACATTGTTTATTATTATTATTGTTTGCCAGCCAATGCAATTACATCTTGTTGATGAATTGATGAATTGCATGCAATATATGTAGAAACAAATATGTGGATTCCCAATTAATTTTCCTGTTATTCCCACTCAACACGTATGATAATGACAGCTGCCTGTGAGAAGTAGGCTGTCTTATGCGCTATTTATCATATAGATTTTATCAATTAATTGGATTCAATCGATTATCACGACAAGTTCAATGAGTTAACCCGCTATCTACAACTTAACTTGTGAGGTTGACGTGATCATTAAGCTGCACAAGTTATCGGTTAGTTGATTAATGGCCTGTTGCCTGGTGACGGAGAGAGGCCGAGCGAGTCTTACGGACGTTTCATAGCTTAGTGGCAATTCAGGTCTTGATACCTGGAGGGCCATACCTATACCGGGGTGTGTCGGTGAGCCGTTCACCCAGGAACATGATGACACCCCGAGGAGGACGTCTGCCGGGAATGTGTGGTGTATGAAACTCCACTTGTAAATTATAACTTTGAAGGGTCTGTTCTGGAGTCTGAAGTAATGTGTCACTATGGCGCCGGTAATGGAGGTGTGGTCTAGCGTGTCCTGTGTACCAAATGTGAACGTGAAGGTGCCTGCGCGGGGCGTCACGTGGTGGTGGTGGTGGAGGTGAGTTAAGAGTCCAGTCAGTGTGGCGGAGCTGGTGGCCCGCGCTGTAACACATCCTCTCGCCGCCCCGCCCGCCCTGCACCAACACACGCGCTTAGCAGCCACGTGCAGCTTGCTGCTCCGCTGCTGTTACTTGTACTACTGCTTCCTCATGCAGGATATTCCTGTTAGGAATTACGTAGCAAATAAATGCTGCTTACGTTAACATGCTGTATTAACATTTTATTCTGGCCCAACTTTTCACTTGGTACATACTCAGAACATGTCATGTGAACCAGGATTATTGATATCGTTCTCGTCTGGAAACTGATCATCTGGAGCCTGAAGTAAAGCAAGGCGCTGATACCTGCTACAACGGTTAAGGTGACCTCATTCACTGTACAGGCTGCCATCATCCCCACACGACACAACGTTGTTATATCAACAGTCACCGTCAAAAGCTTGAATTTCGCGATTTAAGCAACCATAGTCTGAACAAGCAGTGAGCAGCAGTGGTGCCTGGCATGGCCCAGTAGTGCTGCCCACCGCCTGCACGCCGCCATGGGGCCCGCTCGTTGTCCGCCCCTGCTGCTGCTGCCGATGTTGCTGCTGCTGCTCTACAGGTGGGTGGCGGCAACGACCTGGGAGGGAGGGACTTGGACGGGTTTAACGCAGTGGTCTCAGCTTATACCATGACCACCAAACAATGTATATGACTAACTGAACATGGATGGATTTCTGAGCCAAAGTGGTGCTAAACTTACCTTCACTCTGGTGTACATACGTGTCTGCCTTATCCATCACCTGTCCCAGGCACCTCCAGGCCTCCTCATGGCACCGAAACCAAAACATTACACACCTGCTGGCGTCATTGAGCACACCGTCATCAAAGTTTTCCAACACCGTATGATATTAGCAATAAGCGTGTCGGAACCCAATTAGGAAGAGTTTTACGTACAAAGTCATACACATATGCGAATAAATAGGGTAAAGCACAACACCTATATAACTCACTGTTCCCCAGATCGTTCTCCCCTTGACTAAACCTTTTTTAATGCTCGAGGCTGGTGTAGTGGTGCGGAGATGGAATTAATTATAGCAATAATTTCGTTATATAATGTATGGTGGCGATGATGATGATGATGATGATGATGATGATGATGATGTGGTAATGACGATAATAACAAAGATAGAAGGTGGAACATGAGATGCACATTAGCGGTATCATTATTAGTGTGAATAGGTATGATAAGTATTAGTTAGCATCAGCATTAGGAGAAGTGTTAGTCTTAAATAGTAAATAGTAGAGATTTTCATTTTCTGCATCAATGTAACATAAGGAAATCATTAAGACACGCCCGATATTCAAAGATATTTAACGAAGGAGTCGCCAGAGTGTCCTAAACTACTCTAAATCCTGCATGACAAGTTTGTTGTACTTTCAAAGCGACTCAATCAGCTGGACGTGGCGGTGAAGGTTGGGGAGCTGTACTTGTCTGTCTGACTGTCTGTTTGGTTATGTAACGGTCTCTCTCTCTCTCTCTCTCTCTCTCTCTCTCTCTCTCTCTCTCTCTCTCTCTCTCTCTCTCTCTCTCTCTCTCTCTCTCTCTCTCAGTTTAATAGTCACGTAATTTAGAGGTCGTTAATGCTCCATCACAGCTAAAACCAACTATCAACTAGACATAACTTTCCAGAGAACTGTTCCCTCTTCTCTAGACATTCACCCAGCCGTCACTACATGAAAGATTTTCGGGCTGTCACATATTCTAATTTTTTATAACTATATATTTTTTTAAAACTTCTGTACCCCTGAATTTTTTTTTTTGTAATAGGAATGTATCACTTATCTAAATTATTAAAAAAAACGTTATTAATGAAATTATTTTATCTATTTCAGACCGTATGCTAATCCTAGTTAACCCATAGCTATCCCTGTATCTACTATGTGTTAAAGTGCAAACCTAATGTAACGCGTGTCAATGAATTCAGGATGTTTATTACATTCACATTCTGCACTGCCTCAGTCTTACTCTGGAACATGAGAACCGTCGCTCACCCTCACAGACTCCCCTCCAGCACCACAGGGAGACGCGTTCTGTACCTCCACCTTGAGAACCAATGTCTTATAATCTCAACTGAAAATGTCGTACTTTATACATTCAAAATTAATCAGTTGAAGTCAGGCGTTCTGTATTGTCTTCGCTAACTATCATATTTTCCTTCTCGTTTGCCTTGGTATGGAGAAGTACTTTTATTAGGGGAGGGAAGGCTTCACTTCACCCAGAGGCCATACATTAATAGGCTTAAGCTCCTCGTCTG
>JAXIVD010002371.1:0-2500 GCA_036785275.1 Cancer borealis | reverse complement strand
TCAAGTAATATTGATTATAAGGTTACTTATTCAATTTATTTCCTTTGTCGTTTTGATTGTGAATCTCACATAGTTGTAGTAACTCTCACTCTATTTTCCATTCCTTCATTTATTTATTTATTTGTTTATTTATTTTTTTGATCACAGTTTCTTCTAAAGTCGTTAACTGTATGCTTTCCACTGCCATGTTTATCATCATATTTATCCTGATAAATCCTCTGATCAGTGTCATCACTTCCATGTTCCGTTACTGTTATGTTCTTCAACAATCTGGCTTCCTCGGGTCTTTATTTTTTTTAATGTCTAAGCTCATGAAGAGATAGACAGACAAACACACAGACTGTGACTCAGATGTTGGCAGATGATAAAAAGAAAAACAGACAGATGAGTCCCTCTCGTTCCCCGCCCGAGAAGGTTCTGTGAGGCACCTGCACACACGCGGTGGCAGGTGAGTGTGGCGTCAGCCTCACAGTGTGGCGCGCCGATCAAAGGCTTGCTCAAGGCCAACAAAATATTGCCTCTGCCTCACTTTGTGCCTCGGGGAATTGTCAACGAAGCGTTTCCTGGTGAACATTGACTTAACATTGACTATCAATTACCTGTATTTATAGTGCTTAGTTTAAAGGGATTATCATTGAAAGAGAGAAAAAAAAAGAGATAAAGAAATAGAAAGAAAAAAAAACGTACTCATATGTGTATATATATATATATATATATATATATATATATATATATATATATATATATATATATATATATATATATATATACATATATATATATATATATATATATATATATATATATATATATATATATATATATATATATGTATATATATATATATATATATATATATATATATATATATATATATATATATATATATATATATATATATATATATATCACAAGCACCACTCGTAATAATGACCAAAATCATTTTAGATCGAACGAAGCGAAATCCCTTTTCTTTAACATATTCGTGAATATTTGGAATTCTTTACCAGTACAAATAGTTAACAGTAACACAATTGAATCGTTGAAATAAACTCAATAAACATTTAACATCAATTTACCGAATAGAGTATTTAATTTCTGCATAAAAACATTACACTTTTTTCTACTTTTCTTTTAGTGGTTGTAATAGTCGTAAAATACGCATGTGTTTTTTTTCTTCAATTTCCTGTACAAATTTCATGCTAGCTTTTCCATATTACATTGTATCGCTTCCTCTTCTGGCCAGATTCGGCTGGAGGGACGGATGGGTGGGGAGGAGCCTTCCACTTTGCTGTCGTATTGTCTCTAACATATAGATATTGAAGTAGTAGATTGTATCCACACGGACAGCCTCGTTAGGTTCAGTAAAACTATTGTTGTCTGCTCTTTTTTTCTACGTCTTCCTCCTCCTCTTTCTCCTCCTCCTCCTCCTCCTTATTGGGTGTCAGTACACGTGCCCTGGACTTTCCTGACGAATGCTCGCCCTCCGTAATTATAGCCACCAAGACAAAGCCCGTGATCCCGCCCATCCTATACACGCGCCTGAGTAGACCTTTGATTATCAGGCAACAAGTAATGAGCAAATAGCGCAACAGAAGATTTGGTTTCCTCTCCTCTTCTTCCTTCTCTATGCTCCTCCTCCTCTATCGTCACCTCTTTATCTTTCTCTTCCCTTTTCATTCTCCTTCCCTTTTTTCTGTCTTCAGGATCATCATCACCCTGGGAAGTGAGGAATGTGTCGGAGAAAAAGTATAACGCAACCGATGACCGAGTAAGATAAGAATATAATAATGACGAAGATGATGATTACAAGGGACACTACAAGCAACACCAATTATTTCACTGAATACAAGAACGGTAACACTTCTTTTTTGTTTTTTATCTTATCACCAACATAATAGTAGTAAGTACTTGCTTTCGTCACTTACTTCTCTACTTTCCATCCTATCTTCCCTCCTTCCCTTTTCTCCATTCATCCGTCCTACTTGAAGGTATTTTAGTACCATAATTAACCTCCTACTCATCATTGAATCATTAATGACAGACACAGGGAAACACACCGTTCAATAACATTAGGAATACATCATCTAATAAAGCAACACGAGTTTGGAAAGGGAGAGGCAGAGAGTAAAAGATATAACGAAGTTTTTTAGGAGATTTTTTCTTCTTGTGGAGAGCTTCAGTTTCTCTCCATAAGCATTGATTAGTAATGAAAACGTTACCTAATATCTTGAGAAGAGGAGCAGGAGGAGGAAGAGGAGGAAGAGGAGAAGGAGGAAGAGGAGGAAGAGGAGGAAGAGGAGGAGGAGGAGGAGGAGGAGGAGGGAGGAGGAGGAGGAGGAGGAGGAGGGAGGAGGAGGAGGAGGAGGAGAGGAAGAAGAGGAGGAAGAGGAAACTTGATCCTTTTGCTAATCCACTCCCTTCTCATCTCCCTCCTCTCCCGTTTCCTTCTCTTCTTGGCGTCCATCACACTGACTGACAGCTTGACCTGCACCACCAC
>JAXIVD010002370.1:35753-61542 GCA_036785275.1 Cancer borealis | reverse complement strand
CATACACACACACACACACACACACACACACACACACACACAGACAGGTGGTCACGCGGTCATTAGAGGAAGGAGCAGGTGACACGCCAGCAGGAAGCGTGTGCTGTGATTACATGCGAGAGGAGCGAGGCAAGAGGCGGCTCTACAGGTGTTCGTTAGGGTCAAGGAAGAGGAAGAAGGAACTTTAACATGTTTGTAGATTGTATGGTCATGATAAATAGACGTAAGAAAAACTAACTGGAAAAGAATTACTGTCATAAAACTTGACATGAAATTTATAAGGAAAGTGAGAAAAAGTATTACAAGCTACTGGAAAGGTATGTTTATTGGGGAAGTGTTTGAATGTTTGATGTGTTTCGTACGAAGTGAAGGTGTAGACATAATATGGATGTCTAGGGTTGGTGTAGCAGCCTAACCTGGTGTTTTCAAAAGAGGGACAACAAACCTGGCAGGAACAGTACAACAAAACGCTTATCTGTGTGTGAATGAAGTGATAACGAATGACTACACTAGCGTTTAGAGGAGTCAGTGGTTAGGCTTCATAAGGAGAGGATAATTCATCGCCGCTAAACATTAGTTTGAGTCGTGTCCTGCCTTTTCAGACATTTATTTTTCAAAAGTAAGAGGTCTCTTTTGTATACAACTCTCTCTGTCTCTCTCTGCTCTCTCTCTCTCTCTCTCTCTCTCTCTCTCTCTCTCTCTCTCTCTCTCTCTCTCTCTCTCTCTCTCTCTCTCTCTCTCTCTCTCTCTCTTCTCTCTCTCTCTCTCTCTCTCTCTCTCTCTCTCTCTCTCTCTCTCTCTCTCTCTCTCTCTCTCTCTCTCTTTCGTGTCATTCCCTATCTATCTACCTAAGCAGCCATATCACATCACATCTGCTACCCTCTCTTCCCGGCAGCCCACCAGCCTCTCACCCTACCTGCCCTGCCTACCTGTCTCTACCTCCCTGGCCCACATCACAAACATAAAGAGGCTGCTCGCTACGGTTCTTCCCTGATTGGACCTGATGTAATCCCGGCTGGAACACGCGACCTGGCACCAACATGTGGCACTTGGGTACCTGAGAACCTATCACGACCAATAGGGGAAAGGCAGATGAGGGAGAGAGAAAAAAAGAAAGGTAAAAGGAGAAAGTACAATATCACATGGAAAGAAGGAAAGAAGGGAATGGAAAGGAAGGAGAGAAGTCTAGCAGAGATAAAGGAGATAGAAGATAGTAAGAACCCGCTTCTTAGGAGGAGAGAGAGAGAGAGAGAGGGAGAGAGAGAGAGAGAGAGAGAGAGAGAGAGAGAGAGAGAGAGCGAGAGAGAGAGAGAGAAGAGAGAGAGAGAGAGAGAGAGAGAGAGAGAGAGAGAGAGAGAGAGAGAGAGAGAGAGAGAGAGAGAGAGAGAGAGAGAAAGAGCGAGAGCGAGAGCGAGAGCGAGAGCGAGAGCGAGAGAGAGAGAGAGAGAGAGAGAGAGAGAGAGAGAGAGAGAGAGAGAGAGAGAGAGAGAGAGAAACCTGTCTCACAACAGCCTATCACCTAGAAGGGAAGGAATAAGAGGGAGAAGGAGCCTCCAGGAGAAGGGAGAGCAGAAGCAGAGAATCCTGTTCATATGAAAGGAAGAAAGGGAGAAAACCTTTCACAGCTAGAGTGAGGAGGGAGGAGATGCGGAGGAGAGGAGGAAGAAAACGTGTCTCTTAGGGAAAGAGGGAGGATCACAACAATGGGAGGCAGAATTGAAGGATTGATGAGGAAGAGGAGGAGGAGGAGGAGGAAGACTAGGATGATGATAATGAATAAGAGAAATATAGAAAGTCATAAAAAAAACATATATATTACTTTATTTAGTGAGCGACTGTCTGAGGGGATGGTGGCGGAGAACTGAGGGCAAGACACGCGGCGGCCTCCCAGCTGTAAGGTATCGCTGACATACACCTGGGAAGGGCGGGAAGGGGGCGGGAGTGGTCACCTGAGGATGATTAGAGGTCTTCAGAACGCCTTCGGGCCTCCTCAGCGCCCCTTCAATGTCATCCTACACCCGACCCACAATGGCGAGGAGACGAAGGGAAGGTATAAGGAGATTCAAAGGGAGGATATTGGTACCCCTGACCCAGTGCAATACATGATACATCTACCTATACACATCACGCCACGGTATGAGAGAGAAAAAAAAAATCATTGATACAACTTCCTATATGTTCCTGTCTTCCTACCCTTGCAGTCTCCTTCCCTTGAATCACGTCTTAAACCGATGCTTGATGCTCCTTGAAACATATCTACCGTTATGTTCCCCTTCCTTCCCCACCTTCACTGTCATTCCTTCTCTTGAGTCATCCCTTTGCTAGCGTGGTTTGTAGTCTGTTTCTCGATCTGGTCTCCTTTGGGTGGGTGTTAACGGTCTGCCTCCCTTCCTCCCTCGCTCGCACCCTTCCTTCCTTCCTTCCTTCATAGCGTCTTCGTGTTTGCCTCTCAAGTGTTTGTCTGACTAGCGATTCAATGAATATTAATATCTTCTTTGTGACGTCTGCGCACTCTGACGTACGTCTACCCACTCGTCACCAGCCTCCTCCTTCTCCTTCTTGTCCTCCTCCTCCTCCTATTTCTCCTTTTGTCCTTCCTCTTCCCATCCTATTCCCACAACACACACACACACACACACACACACACACACACACACACACACACACACACACACACACACACACACACACACACACACACACACACACATTACTCTCTCCCTTGATCTTTTCCTCCACACCTTTACAATACGTAGTAGGCTTTCCTCTCCCTTCCTCCTCTCCCTTCCTCCTCTCCCTTCTCAAGCCACTTTATTCTAGTATCCTATCTTTATTCCTTCCCTTTCACTGCATTTCCCCAGCCTCTTCCTCCTCCTCCTCTTGCTCCTCTTCCTCACTCCAGCAACACGTCCACACCATTCTCCTCTAGTCATATCCTCACCATTCCCTCAGCCATGCATGCAGAAGTTCTCCTCTTCCTTCCCAGACTCAACACTTATTCTCCCCGTAGCACCCACGTCCCTTCACGGATCCCTCTCACCCATCTCAACATTATCCTTATTGCCCACTACCTCCCCTCCTTCTCCTCATACGTTCCCTCGTCCCTTCGCACTCCCCCGAACCACCTGTAGTGTTTCCCTCATCTTCCTTGCCTTGCCTCCTCACCATCCTCCTCCCCCTCACCTTCTTATCCGGTGGACAGCCCGGGGCGAACTAAATAAACAAACACTGGTCTACTTCTGGACATCTTTCTCTTTCTTTCTTCAAATGGGGATTCTCTTCTTCGATCTGAAGCAGTGCCTCGGAGCGTCAAAACTAATTTCGAGACGTGTAAAATATGCAGGGAACCCAAATTTACGAATGTCTGCCAGAGGAGGAGGAGGAGGAGGAGGAGGAGGAGGAGGAGGAGGAGGAGGGAGGGGAGGGAGGGAGGGAGGGAGGGAGGGAGGGAGGGAGGGAGGGAGGGAGGGAGGGAGGAGGAGGGGGAGAGAAGAACTATTGAAAGTGCCTGGGGTCTGATGTCTCGGCGAGGTGTCTTCTGTATCTGTTTCGAATCCGTTTCGCTCAGTTTCGACGCACTTTGTGTATTTGTTTTCCGCCGGCCGGAGATCAGAGGGGAGAAGTGCATAGGGAAGTAAGCAAATAATGTTCTTTAGGGAGGGACACTATCGATGGAGGGGAGAGAGAGAGAAGGGGAAGAGGATGAGGAGACAACAATTATGAAGTCTGGACTGTTTCTGTGTGTGAAGTAACAAGAGGAGGAGGAGGAGGAGGAGGAGGAATAGGAGTAGGAAGAAGATGAGGAGGAGGAGAGCATTTTGTATTGACATTGTAGCGGCCATTCAGCGCAACTCTTAAGGCAGTGACGTACGTGTCCACTGCCTGCGGACACTAAGGCTTCGTAGTGGTGACTGAGGCCTCTATAATGATCCCACCGTTGCCACCAGATATGTATGGCAGCAAAGACAGTTATGACGCTCGAGGCTCTAGGTTGTCTCTCATGGGTGCTCTTTAATCTTACGCGTCTCTTTCACCTTAATTTTTCACTTTTTCTTCAAGTCTGACTTCACTAAGCCATCACCAATCACGCTCACTGAGTTACAACCGAGTTACATGTGCTACGGTTGGTGTATAATCCAAACCAAATCAATTCTCTTACTCCTGAATATTCCTTCCTTCCCTCTTAAGAGTTTTTGAGCCCTCAACACACACCCTTCTGTCCTTCTTTCCTCCCTAGTTCGCCCCGAATTTGCTTCCCCCTAAGGCTGCACATTCCTTATCCAATACATATAAAACGAGCTGTTTCTTGCCGTACCACATCTTCCTCCCCGCGGGCCTGGCATATCCAACATCAATTTTCCGCCAGTGTATGGATAAAGGCGGGTGTGCAGCCGTGAGGGAAAAGAGGGTGAGCACCAGTACTGTGTTGCGAGCGTACATGTGTGTGTGTGTGTGTGTGTGTGTGTGTGTGTGTGTGTGTGTGTGTGTGTGTGTGTGTGTGTGTGTGTGTGTGTGTGTGTGTGTGTGTGTGTGTGTGTGTGTGTGTGTGTGTCCTTTCCAGGCTCACAGGTCACCCATTATTTCTATACAGCCTCTCCAGTTTAAATCAACCACTGTCAGGTATCACAAGCCCTTGCAAAACCCAACAGTTTCTTGTGAAACCCACCAGCCTTTTATAGAACCTACCAGACTCTTGAAGAATCTACCAGCCATTTGTGGAAACCACCAACCGCTTGCGAACCCGCTAAAATCTTATGTAACCCAACAGCCCCTTGGGAAGCCCACCAACCCTATCCGGAACCCACAAACTCCTTGTGGAACTCATCTCTTTGCGGAACCCACCAGCCTCTTGCAGAACCAAACAGTCCCTTGCAGAATCCACCAGCCTCTTGCAGAAGCCACTAGCCCCTTCCACGCTCCCCAGGCCTCGGCAACCCTCACTCGACCGCACAGGAATTATCTCAAGATAACTTTAATGACGATCACATTTCGAACTTGCAATATAACCCAGCCTGGGCAGGAAGGAGGAAGAGGGAGAAAGGGAGAAGGGAAGGAGAGAAGAGAGAAGGAAGGAGGCAGGTCAGATAGTAGTGAGGGTGATGGTATGGGGAGATAGCAGGGGTCAGGGAAGAAGTGTGGCAGGTCAGGCTGTGGTGAGGGTGATGGCAGGGGGTAGAAGGGGTCAGGAAGGGAAAGGGAAAGGTGCACACAATATAATTCTAGCTGAGGACGGATAGACGAGGCACTCATTGGAAAGGTGGTGTTGGCACTCAGGAGGCAGGTGAGTGATTGAGTGAGTGAGGGTCTGTCTGTTGACTGTGGTGGAAGTTGGAAAGACTGGTGAGGGAACAACCTTTGGGGCTTCTGAGGCCAAACAAATCTAACACTTGTTTTTATGAGTTTATTCTATTGATTCATTGAAGGGAAGAATAGAGTTTTAGTGATGCGTACATAAAACAACATTTTTTATATATGGTCGTACACGCTCCAATGAAATTATTACCACACCTATTGCTTCGCCTTAATCAAATACTGAGTCACGTTGGTCTTACAAAATAGAGCATTATGTTAATCATTTGTGTACATTTTTTTCACGCCATTTCTAACGTATACAATTAAATAGCTCAAAACCATCGCTATTGGGACTCACTCAGCATTTCACGAAGGATCACAGTACGTCACAAACCTCGACTAAGGAATTACGCTCATCTAGAATTTTTCTTTTAACACAAGTCAAGTTTCGCTAAGTTGAACTCTGTCGATGTTGCACACAGGCGAGAAACACACATAATTGTCAGAAGTGTTTTCTTTTTCAAGTGTGTGTGTGTGTGTGTGTGTGTGTGTGTGTGTGTGTGTGTGTGTGTGTGTGTGTGTGTGTGTGTGTGTGTGTGTGTGTATGTGTGTGTGTGTGTGTGTGTGTGTGTGTGTGTGTGTGTGTGTGTGTGTGTGTGTGTGTGTGTGTGTGTGTGTGTGTGTGTGTGTGTATGTGTGTGTGTGTGTGTGTGTGTGTGTGTGTGTGTGTGTGTGTGTGTGTGTGTGTGTGTGTGTGTGTGTGTGTGTGTGTGTGTGTGTGTGTGTGTGTGTGGATGGAAACTTTTGAGGAGAGCTTTCCATTTATTGTCTATCTATTATTCTTTTTTCCTAGTTTCCTAGTTTCCTAGTGTTCCTAGTTTCTTAGTTTCCTAGTTTCACCACCTAACGGTTGATTTCCTGTGAACTTTTTTTGATGAGAGATACGTGACCTTCAGCTTGAGGGATCTATCATACATCCTTAAGCCATCAACATCATCAATGAATACAGCATCAATGAATATACGAAGCTGCAGATAACACTCACCCCTTCACCTCGCTCAGCCGCCTCCTCGCAGACCAAAGTGTCCCGTCCCGGCCAGCGATCCACAGTGCCGCTGCAGCCTTCAAACCCCGACCACCTGCAGGCACATATACATATACATATATTAGTGAACTTAGTAAAACATTGTGATATTCAAGCCGTGTTGTTTTACTATCATTTCGCCATTAGTTCAGATACAGAAGGAGGACCAGAGGAGCAAATAATGTTACTGATTACCGACACCACCTGCAGTGCGAAGAAAAGAGGGAAAATTTTAAATAAATATATACAAAAATAAGGGACAGAAGACAGGTGAGCGAAGAATACAAAATATAAGAAATGGAAATTAATAAAAAAAAAAAAAGTTCATCACTCAGCTCTATCAAGCCTGAACGTTATTGTAACTAGAGCAGCAATCATTCGAATGTAATTTAATGTGATTAAAGAAAACTACTCTGATGGCACAATACCACATCTGCCCTCATGGTGAACTTTTCCCTTCACCTCCACGGAGTATTTTCTGTTACCACGTGGGCGAGGGACCTGTTGCATTCACTCAGTCTTTTCCGTCAGTGTACACTCCTTGCAGACAAAAAAGTTCAAACTGTTAGCTGACAAGAAACACCACTACGACCTCATAAATTAGCCTCGTCGGGAACCACTCTTCATACACACACACACACACACACACACACACACACACACACACACACACACACACACACACACACACACACACACACACACACACACACACACACAAACACACACACACACACACACAGGTCTGCTGATGGCACCTCTAACACTGATGTCTACTGTGATACTTTCGTTTACCAGGACTTAATGAGTTCTCAACGGAGGCTCATTCTCACAAACAGACAGTGGGCGTTAGAAAAGCTTTCAAACACATGAATGACTACTGTGGGTAACTTCCATTATTGAAACAAACTGACTATAGAGAGTATGCTGAGACTCTATATTACACAAGACAATATATATATCTTCACTTCCTTCTCTGAACTCTCCACGCTGAGAGACGCCAGCAGATCAGTTGACATCAAGTGGACCCCTGCAGCTGTATTCGCACACATCAATATGGAGTGGTGCGAGAAGGGTGACCAACTTTCCACCTCTATTGTTAGACGTGAAGTTAGTTATGAGAAAGTTCTTGGTAGCCATGAGAGGAAGGTGAACAAAGGTGAGTGAAAGCATCTTGTGCCAGGATCGACCACTACCACACATGTCATCATAAGGCCACAGGAGCTGAGGCGTAAGACATTGGGAAGCTGAGGTGAAGCACGCAAGTATCATACCAAACACACACACACACACACACACACACACACACACACACACACACACACACACACACACACACACACACACACACACACACACACACACACACACACACACACATACGCACACACACACACACACACACACACATACGCACACACATACGAAACAAACAATTAGTCAAACAGAGGAGACACTCGCCTAATAAAACAATAGGCAACATTAACTTCAATAACGAGAGAGAGAGAGAGAGAGAGAGAGAGAGAGAGAGAGAGAGAGAGAGAGAGAGAGAGAGAGAGAGAGAGAGAGAGAGAGAGAGAGAGAGAGAGAGAGAGAGAGAGAGAGAGAGAGAGAGAGAGAGAGAGAGAGAGAGAGAGAGAGAGAGAGAGAGAGAGAGAGAGAGAGAGAGAGAGAGAGAGAGAGAGAGAGAGAGAGAGAGAGAGAGAGAGAGAGAGAGAGAGAGAGAGAGAGAGAGAGAGAGAGAGAGAGAGAGAGAGAGAGAGAGAGAGTTGTAATGACTAATTTTTTTTTTCCCTCTCTGTCTCTCATGTGCAAGTGAAAGAGTAGTTAGACAAACAGAAATTAAATGATTAATAGATAAGTAAATGAATACATAAAGAAATATAGGGTGCTACTTTGGCTTGTTATCTACAAGGAAAAAGTATCTACACCGTACAAGTTTTATTTTGGAATGATATCTACATAGTATAACTTATTATAACATATATATAACAAAGAAAATATAATTGAAATAGTTGGGTTAGTCTAATCTAACCTAACCTAACCTCTAGATCGCATACCAAAGTAGATGTTCGTTCTATTGAGTTATAATGAAATTGAATTGGAATGTAATAATAGATGTAGAAGTGTTAAGTATTATGCATTTTTTTCTAGGCAAGCTATGGTGAAATACAGTTTGATATTATAGTAATCAGGAAAATAAGGCCAGATTCGTGTTCAGCATAATCTAAAACCTCATTGTACCAATTTTCATGAGATTCGGTGTGGAAATTTTCATGAAATTTTGTAGGGTACACCCTTAGAATTTTTTAGATAAATCACATATTTTGAAATAACTCAAAATTTATGGGGTTTACATAAAAGACATATATAATATAAAAGAAAGAGCAAGAGACGTTCGTTCTATTGAGCTATACTAGAACTCAATTGGAATTTAATTATAGGTGTAGGAGTGTAAAGTATTATGTGTTCATTTCTTTTATAAAATTTTAATTTTCTTCATAGGTATTTGAGTTATTGAAAAGACGATGACTTTATAAGATATAAATAACCAAACTCCATAACTTTACTTCTATACAATTTTCCTTTAAGACTAATATTTACGTAGTAAAATGGGAAAACCTTTTTCGACCTCAATTCTGGTGGAATTTACGGGCCACAAAATGGAAAATCCAAATATTATAGTAAGGAAAAAACTAATTACAGATTCGTGATCAGCATGCCCGAGAACCTCTTGGTACCAACTTTCATGAGTGGTGTTGAAACATTAACCTAACCTAACTAACGTTTCCCACCCATTTGACTTTTTCGCTGAAATCATGATATTTTGAATAACTCGAAAAGTATGAAGTTTACGTCAAAAATGTATGGAATAGTGTCCTCCTTTCCTTCCATCTTACAACTGATCTTCCTCTCCTCGTAGGACCTTCAGTTTCACTCACCCTTTCTTCACAAACAAAGTAGATTCATAACACGTAGATCGCATTATTAAGTGTAGATCCCATACCAAAGTAGATTCATGATACGTAGATAACAAGCCAAAGTAGCACCCAAATATAGACTGAACCTAAAATAGAATGAAGCAACACTAAAAACGAAAGTATAGAATAAAAATAAGTATATAAAAATACAATATTGTAATTGAATCCCCTTTGGCTTTCTAATCACGGAATCAAGTACTACAAAAAAAAAAAAACATCTGTAGAACCCTTACGTATATAGGACTGAGGCGGGCGGGAGCTGGGTGGGGCGGGAGCAGGGGCGGGGCGGGAGCTGGGCGGGGTTAGGTGTATGGGGCGTTGCGTGTTGAGTCGGAGGAGTGGGTAGGTAGTTACTAATAAGGGTGGAGTGAGGAAGGAAGGGGATGTGATTCTTTTTGTCAATGTATTACACTTTTAGCCGTCAGTCCAGTACATACATCAAGAAACACAAACACAATATTAAACTTAATACGAACCTTTACTTAGAGGATTTGAAAATAATAGATATATACGTACTCAAGCATGCTGTGCTCAAGTAGAAGAGGGGAGGAGGAAGAAGAGAAGGACAACGACAACAACAACAATCATAACGTGCAGAAGGAAGAGGAAGAGGAGGAAGAGGAAGAGGCATAAGAAGGAAGATGCGAGAAACCTGAATCAGAAGGAGCCAAAGAGGAAGGTGAGGGAGGGTCAGAGTCACCTGTTGGTTTATCCGAGGAGCTCACCTTCGATTTTACTGCACCTCCCCCACCTCACCTGTCACCCGCCCTACTGCCTCGGCCCGCTGCTCCCTTCCTCCATTACTCCCTCCTTCATAGGCTACCCTCCATTCTTAATTCCGGTATTAATCCAGAGGCAAATAATAATAATAATAATAATAATAATAATAATAATAATAATAATAATAATAATAATAATAATAATAATAATAATGATGATAATAGTAATAATGTCACTCTGCACATCTTAGAGAGGCCCAGCCAGCCCTCTCATGATGACGTCACCAGCGCGGGAGAGATGCGCAGTACTCCTCAAGCTGTCATTGGCCGGCGCAAGACCTCTACTCCTCTAGGTTGCCGTTCCACAGTTAGCAGTAACATTGAGCCCAGTTTTTCCGGTGGCACAAGGATGCGAGGCCCTTTCTGACCGCCTAACCTCCCTCGTACTGGGTCACCGCCACCACCACCACCACTACAGCCAACCCTCACGAACCCTCTGACCCCATCCCAGCCACACACATCTGTACACATACATACAAACATACATACACAATATTTTTGTTTACATTATTACATAACGAGTACGTGATTACCTCCTGCTGTACCGGGAGACATCAAGGGTAGGAGTCGGGTCTTTCTGTACCTGCTATCATGTTACTGAAATTACTCGGTGAGGGTCTGATTTCTTCGCTTGCCACCAACACATGCTTCACATGCTCCCTTCGACTTTGAAACCTCGCTCGAAACCCTTCAAACTACCATCCCAACGTCAGAGGAACTAACAGGCGGCTAGAGAGCTGTAGGATGTAGAATATAGAGTATGACAGCACTTACAATGAGAGAGAGAGAGAGAGAGAGAGAGAGAGAGAGAGAGAGAGAGAGAGAGAGAGAGAGAGAGAGAGAGAGAGAGAGAGAGAGAGAGAGAGAGAGAGAGAGAGAGAGAGAAGTGGAAATGTTGCCCTCACACTTTAATACCTTTTTCCTTTCCTCCTATTCTCCTTCCTTCCTACAACTGGTGTCTGAGATTGGTTACCGCTGAGCCTTGACCTCTGATAGCTTACTGAGGCGAGGCGAGGCGAGGCGACGGCGAGAGAGAGAGAGAGAGAGAGAGAGAGAGAGAGAGAGAGAGAGAGAGAGAGAGAGAGAGAGAGAGAGGTGCGGATAAGAATGAAAATGGGAAAGGTCAAAAGGGAAAGGAGGAGAGATGAAGTATCGCACAGAGGGATAGATGTCTTTCTTCTTTCTTTCTTTCTTTCTTATTTCATCTCCGCAGCTTGGAATAAGATGATTCAAGAAAGGAAGAGAGAGAAAATAAATTGAAATAAAGAAATGTAGAAGAGTAATAGAGAGAGAAAAAAAAAAAAAAGCATGTCGGGTTATGGACATTTGCAATGGATATGTCTCAAGAAATATATCACGACTTTAAAACGCATGCCACGAATTTTCCCTGAATAACAGATTTTCTTTTTACAGGATATTGTGGGAATTAATTAATATCCGGCTACAAGAGGGAAGCAGATCTAAGGTCCCTCACACCTCGCCGCACCTGGAGGAGGAGGAGGAGGAGGGGAGGAGGAGGAGGTGGAAGAAGAAGAGGAGGGAGGGAGGGAGGTAAGAGGAAGACTCGTAAATAATCCGCAGTCTCATCTCCCTTCCTGGATGAATTCTCACGTGTATTGTGGGGACATAATAGGCTCACCCAATTTGGTGATCGAAAGTCGGGGACGAGTTAAGGACGTACCGAACCTTGGCCCCCCTCCGCCACCCCGCCCTCCATCCTCTCAGCCCCGTCCCACCCCACTCCACTCAGCCCCTAGGATAAGTTCAGCTCCTCAGGCCCTACACACAATCCGGACCACAATGCTGTCGCAAAAATAAAAAATACACCGTCATTTGGGTGCGGGAAGGACAGCGACGATGACCGAGGCGCGAATCATTTTGAAACACCTAGGATGGGAGTGGAAATCTCCCCTTGAACATTTGATCTCTTTACGTGAACATCAAAAGCAACCTTTTAATAATCACGTAACTCAGAAAAGGCAAAATTTTCTAAGAGCTTCTCATTTCCCATTTTTATTCGACCCTGGCCCTGCGCGGGAGTTAATTAGAAACATGAATAGGCTATATGAGCATCCCTCCCACCGCCTGCCCTATCGCCTATGCCTCACCCCTACCAGCCTTCACCCTCGCTCGACTCTGCGTCTGCTGGGTTACCGGACACTACACCGCCTGCTAGTGATCTGTCCTGCACCTTCCAGCCCGTAGCCCAGCCATCCAGCATTCCTTGTTCAAGAAGATGGGAAATTCAGATTTTGCCACTAGTGAAGGTAATGGTGTGATGTGTTGTGTTAAAGTATTTTTCTGAGAACGTTTGATAAGAATCCTAGAGTGTGTTTGTATGTGTGTGCATGTTCACTAATGACTGTCATCGGTGCCAATTGCTATGGAAGTTAATTATTTTCATTAAATAATGTGATGCAATACTTTTATTGCTCTGTTAAGAGGATATGATAGCTACCAGTAACCCACGTATACTCCTACACACAACATATTACTCTGTCAGGAACACATATAGTCTTAACTTCTACGTATATTCTTGTAATGACTCTTACAGCTCAAAGCAGTTCATAATTAAGCTTTACGACACATTTAACTATCTTACAGACCCACGTGGATTTGTAAAATCAATCTCAACCTATCATGTATTTTCGACAATTTTTCTACTTGGCAAAAACAATTTTTTTTATTTGCTAATGGATTTTGATATATTTACACTATATTGTACATTGGAATAATGTAATGATGATTCTTTGTCACCTTTGCCATCACTGGTGCCTTCGATTGAGTGTGGCACCAGGATATCATTACCCAGCTGAGAAGTCTGAAGATATGCAGTGACCTGCTACACCTCTAAGACTACCTCCATGGTAGGACTCAGCGTGTGGTGGTCAATGGGCACACATCCACTAAACACCCCGTCAAAGCCAGTGTTCCCCAAGGATGTGTACTCGGCCCATTACTATGGAACGTGTACTTCAATGACTGCCTACAGCTGGTCCCTGAGGCAACAGCATGTGCCAACGACTGTACTCTTACATTCACCAGTGAGAGGAGTGACCACCACAACACTGACGTCCACATCAACCAAACACTGCAGAGCATGTTAAGAGATGGCAAGTTACCTTGGCTGCAGAGAAAACTCAAGCCACCCTCATCTCTCGGAGATATGATAATGTCAACCTGGACAGGAAAATTCACCTCCAGGAGTCAGTCAGCATCCTAGGGTTTGAGTTTGACACAGGCCTTACATTCACCAGCCATGTCAGAAGGGTCGCCAAGGATGCTGCCTGGAAACTGAGCTGTATCTGAAGCATTGCTCATCTTCTAGAGCCTAGACACTCAGGGAATGGACACATTCTACAACTTCCCTAGTCCTGAAGCTGGCCCGGCTGAAAGCTACTGAGGGTGCTACACAGGACCTCAATCCTCTCCAACAGAGGCGTGACGTGGTGGGCATGTGCGTCATGTACAAGGTTCACAGGATGCAGCTTCCACAACTAGCAGAGATGCGCCTCAACCAGCACTGTCCTCACTCTACCCGCACAGCCCACAATGCCGATCACCAAGTAACTGTTCCCTACGCAAGAACGGAACATTAACTGTGCTCCTTAATTCCCCACTGTGCTACAGCCAGACAAACCTGCACCTCGCCACTATTCTGCAGGTCTTCAAATCAAGTATAAATGTCTGGCTGCAAGTGGAACCACCTTTATAAAAAAAAATATTTCAACATTGCATTTTTATTTGTACTATAGTACTATTGTGTTCTGTATTATTTTGTAGTTTATTTTGCAGTCAAAAAGTGTGGACAACTCCAGTGAATATCACGTAGGAGAAAGAAATGCAAGCCATCTGGGAGACTATTTTCCATCAAAATGGCATGGCAGGAAGAGATGTCTGCTCAATGGTGCAGTTCAAGTCTCGAGAAGGACACCTTGCACGTAGATCTTGGTGGAGGTAAAAATTCATACTTCACTCCCTTAATTTTGACACATACAGGAGCATCTTTGTAGAATGCACTCCATCCAACAGCCTTTCACCCACTCTATAAATCTTTCATATATCCTGCATTGCCTTCCAAGATCCATGAATGCAGCAAGTACCTTCCTGTGCTTTCCTAATATTTTCTCAATTAACATTCTCATATCAAATATCTGATGTAAATAATGTATTTCTCTTCTAATACTACTTTGATGCTTCTTTTCATCCATCCATCCAGTCCCTCACAGCCTGTCCACCATATTTCAATATTTCACCTCCTATCTCATGACATCTATACCTCATACTTTGTTCACACTCAATCTCTAATTGACTTTACAATGTCTTCTCTTTAATAGCACATTTTTCATATACTCTTTCTCTATCCATATTACTTTACATTGCATTTCCTTGTATGTTTACATTCATAAATTCCTCAAAATATTCTGACCATCTTTTGTCATGCTAATATTATCTCAGTTTATACTGTATTTCTAATTTGAGCATCAGTATTTAAATGAAATGTGTTCCAAACACTCCTGCCTTGAGGCCCAAACTTTAGTGAGATGCATTAGTTCCTTTTTTTCTGCGTGCATCCTTTTCATATTACCAGCCAAACATTATATTATATAGGGAAAACATCAAGACAACACAGCTTACCTCAGTAAAGGAGTAGACCATGGAAACAGTTGACACAGTAAGTAATGTTTGTGATTCTTACAGGATGTTCCACGTCTGAAGAGGAGCCCCAGGTCACTCTGACAGTCAAGTCCTGCAAGGAACATCCATTACCTCAAAATTCTTCTACAGCAAAATTCAACCGATCTTTCACTGGTTTACTCAAGACCCTTCACATTACTGTACTTAAGATCCTAGATTTTAGTAGCATGTTGCCTTTTGTAGAACACATCATACCAACTCACTCTATAATATACATACATCTCTCCTTCTTAAATGCTTAGGCCTCTGTGATTCAGTGATTCCTTAATCTTATACATGTCTTTGCATCCTTATAAAAAGCTATCACCTACACAATCCCTTCGATACATTCCACGTTGCCATCCAATAATTTCTGTCATCTATTTATCTATCTGTATTCCTGGCTTATATACCCATTAAAAAGGGGTAGACAAGACAAGGCTGTCATACACTTTCTAAAGATCTTTTAAAGTAGCATAAACTTTCTTTCCTTATGTTTTTATCAACCACCATCCTGAGTTTCCTTGTAAATATATAAATGATAGCCTTTGTAGTATTTTCCCTGCTTCCCATGCTGACCAACTTATCTTTTACATGCATTTGCTCAGCCTCTTTTCCATACTTTAACATTTCAATAGTAATCCCATCTACTCTTGCTGCCTTAACATTCTTAAAATTTGCAGTTGCATACACACACCAATGCATACTTTACTATTCCAACCTTTCCATCTACTCACACTTTCCTAGACCCCTTTCATCCATGTCTTATATGCCTTCCTATAATTTATGAATAATTATGAGTGCACACCCTTCCTTTCCTCTACCTTACTTTTCTCATCCCCTCCACATTATACCACTCCTGCATCCCATCCCACACTTTACTCTCACTTCTAGTCATGTCCATCGCTCCACACCCTTTTATGTGGGTTTTCATGTCTATGTATCTATTTCATCTAGTCCACTTACATGAACTTCATCCCCTCTCTTAACTCAGATTCATACCCTTTACTCCTCTCTCTTTCTTAACTTCATTCCAAAACAATTTATTTTAATTTGAATACTCACTCTGTCTTATCCCAAACTTATCTACTTTCCTTTACTCCTTTTTACCAACTCCTTTACCTTCTTATTATCACTTCTACATTCCTTTGCAGCATTTTCTTATATACTCTCTTCTCTTCTATGGCCTCCTTTACCTGATCTGTCAACCATGCACTTTCCTTTATGTGGCTCCTCAGAGCTCTATACCCAACCACTTCTGCTGCTACTGCAGTTAATGCACCTTTCAACACACTGACTACTTCCTTCACTCACACTTCCCCTTTCCCATTGTCATCCTAGCTGTTCTCAGTTTCTTCATCTCGTAGTCCTTTTTAGCCTCTTTCCTATCCATTCTTTCACTAGCTAACACCTTACTCACTTTTCCTTTGCCATTTTTCCTGCTGAACGTACAATCCACCTTTTATTTTAGCTTAGCTAACACAACGAAGTAATCTGACTCTTCAAACATCACTCACACTGCCTTAGCATCCAACACATCCTTCTTCAATTTCTTTATCTATTTATCTATATTTCTTGATGCCTTGTTCCTCCAGAAATGTCACCAAAGAGGATGAGCCTCCACTCTTCCTATCCACACAATCTATCTATCTATCTATAGTCTTAACACCTCGTTCCCTCCTCAAGTGTCCCACAATGGAATGGCCAAGGCAGAAGAACCTCCATCTCTCCCTAACCATACATTCTCTCTTTGCTTGTTCAAGTCCTTCCCCTTTATCAGCAACACTTTCATTCATGTACTCCTTTATTGTAACTTTCCATCTTACAACTGACCTTTCTCTCCTCCGAAGGTCCTTAGTTTCACTCGTATACTTTCTTCATGCATTTTTCACTCTTCTTTCTCTCGACAAAACCAAATCATCTCAATTTATTTGTTTACATCCATTTCACTGCATCACATCACTCCATTTGTATGACTTCCATTGCCACATCTTTAATGCGCTTTCATTGCTCTCACACTCATTTCCACAGCACGTACTCTTGACTGCTTTGTTCTATTCTATGTCCAAGTTTGATCCATACGTCATTGCTGGCAGGAGAATACTGTTCCTTAAAAATCTCTTAACTCCATGGATACATTTTCTCTCCTTTCAAAAACGATGATCTTACTTTTCCCAACATATACTTTAAGCTTCCTTCTCGTACATACACCTTAAAATTCATCCACAACACTCTTAAGTCTCTCTTCACTCTCTGCAAACAAAAGGGTCATCTGTAAACAAGCATGCCACCAATGCCCACCCTATTCCATTCATCTTTAGTATAGCACCTACGTTTCTCACTTTTGCTTTCATTTCTCTCATACACCCATCCATAAGAATTAAATTAAACTAGCAAGAAGGAAGTGTATGCATAGGGAGAGGCGGAGGCTCTTTTGTCGTGGTCATCCCCTCGGAGGACGTTTCCAGAGGTGTCAGAAAATATAGAAATAGAAATTTCTTTCTTCCACATTCCTTTCCCTTCTTTTCCCAGCATTCACCTTTAGCTTCTGCAATGTCAATGATGTTATAATGTATCTCGTTATTACTGCTAATCCAGGTATGTCTTATCTAAATTTGGAAGTACAGTAGCACTCCACTCCCTAGGGAGAAGGAGGGCAAGAGGGGATATGATTGAGGTTTTCAAATGGGTAAAAGAAATTAATAAGGGAAACATTGATCAGGTTTTAGAACTTAGTAGTCAGGATAGGACACGTGGAAATGGGTACAAGCTAGAAAACTTAGATTCAGGACAGACCTAGGTAGATATTGGTTCACTAACAGTGTGGTGAACGATTGGAATAGGGAATAGGCTGGGTAGACACGTAGTAAGTGCTGAGTCAATAGGTAGCTTTAAAAGACGGTTGGATCAGAGTATGGATAGGGATGACAGGTGGGATGGCTAAATATTGGATTATTCCAAGGATGGGGGACAAGGAACTGCCTCGTGTAGGTCATTAACTGGCCTCTTGCAGTCTCATCATTTCTTCTGTTCTTATGTTGATTATTTCCTATTCATGAAAAAAAATGTTACTGTTGTTCATAAGGTTTTGTTAATTATTATCAATTGTTTTCTCTTATTCTTCTTCCTTTTCTTATTTTTTTTCTCTCTCTTCCTTTTCCTCTCTTTTATAATATATTTTTAGGTTCAAAAGAAAAGATAATGTTTAAATATTTTGTACTTTTTATTGTTATTATTGACAGACACAGAGTTGGAAGAACACACACACACACACATACATACACATACACACATATATACAAGGTGGGGGACTGTGGTGTCTTGACAGAGAGAGAGAGAGAGAGAGAGAGAGAGAGAGAGAGAGAGAGAGAGAGAGAGAGAGAGAGAGAGAGAGAGAGAGAGAGAGAGAGAGAGAGAGAGAGAGAGAGAGAGAAAAAAAAAATTAATAAAAATCCGTACAATCACTCACACATATATGCAAACACACACCCTTATTTAACCCGGGTGTAAGGGGATCACCCGTCATTCTCTGCTCTGTCTGTGGTGGAAGCTGCAAGAATACTAACACCATATTCCCTGCTGGTTGTAAAGTGACAAAAAGGGACAGAGCAAGGGGTCTAGGAAGCCCCTTCTCTGTATTTCATCCTACGAAAAGATGATGCATAATGGGAGGGGAGAGCAAAGTGTCCCTGAATCCTAAATGCCATTCTATAGTCTTCTTATTTATCTCATCTGTCCATCATGCATTTCATCTGAGCCTCGCAACAATATCCTGCACACCTGCCTGTCACTTTACACACACACACCTGTTACAGATGGAAAAGTCTTCCCTCCTAAGCTTCTACGAAGTCTCTTCATCCCTGACGACTTCATCTCGTGGGTTTGCTCCGCCAAATATACTGTTGGTTTGTGAAGTCTCTGCTATCTGGTTGACCGGGTCCTTTTTGGTTCTGGGCAGCAGCTTCAGTCTGGGCCTCTGGGACAGCTCCTCTGTGGACGATGATAAACAATCAGTACAACAGTAAACACCAATCACACGCTCATACATCAGAGTTCCAGATCAAAATAGTGTGTTGCAGGGTGGGGGGGAGAAAAAAAGAGAGAGAGAGAGAGAGAGAGAGAGAGAGAGAGAGAGAGAGAGAGAGAGAGAGAGAGAGAGAGAGAGAGAGAGAGAGAGAGAGAGAGAGAGAGAGATATAATAATACAGTCTTCACCCTTTAAGTACTCACTCTGGCAGGTAAAGGAGAAGAACTCGTTGACAGTTTCTTTCCAGGTGTCTATACTGATCTCACCAATGGTGTTGAATTTTTCTTCTTTTCCAATTTCCTATCAGCTGCGTATAAATTGACTTCTTTTCAGCTGTACATGGGATTCCATCTACTCTATGTTCTTCTTCACCTTTGTTGAGATTCACGACTTAATTTATTCCTTCTCACTCCCTTATAAATTTCATCTCTAATTTCTCACTCATTCGTTTCTTCCACACTTCCTCATTCATCCTATTTTTTCACATTTCCTTTTCTTCCTTGTACTACTCCTCCATTCTCATCTAAACTAACTACCAAAACTACATCATTCACTTCCTTACTCTCATTTCCTCACCATATTCATCCACATTCTGCTTCAACTCGTCCACACTCATCCAATATAGACTCAAACTAGCTTGTCCTAAATATTCTTCCACCATAGCTTATCATCCACTCTCTCCTTCCACAACAGACTCACGCTAGCTTGTTCTGTAGGTCCTTCTGCCGCACATCTAGGTCTGCCGTTCTCAGTGCCTTGAAGATTGGGTTCACTAGCCCCACCTGCAGGGCCATGCTGGGGGCTGCCTTGATGTGCACTATAAGGATGTCACACACTCTGTTGATGAGGGAAAGGTGCCGTGTTACAAGGGAATACAAGGGAACACAAACAACAACAGTCCCTAGGGTCCCTGTGAAGGTTGTGTTGAGGGGATGAAGTGATGTGAATGGAGAGGGATAAGATGTGATGTATTAACTGTATATTCTCTTCCTCTGAACATGATAGAACTTCTCCCTCTCCCTCACCCACACAGCCACACCACATGCCTCCAGCTCCCTCATCCCCAGCCGCAGCCTTACCATGAGTGTCTGGGCCAGCACCTCATGGTTCTTGGGTGCCAGTGTGGAGGTGAGCCAGCGTGGGGGGGACGCACGGTGTTTTCTCAGCAGTACAAGCCGCAGTCACAGCTGGCTTGGAGACGGCTCTGCCACGGAGGTCTTCAGCTCTGCTTGAAGGCTTTCCCACACCTCATTATGCATTGTATCTCCTTCAACCTAAAGCAAGAAAGGAATGAAGGCAGGTTAAGATGGATGGATGAAAAGAAAAGTGAATTTTGTTGTACAGAGGGAAATTAACTAATCTAAAGAGAGATAGGTTTCATGAGAGATTGCTTTAAATTGATTTTGCAAAGTTTTTCTCTTGTGCTTTTGTCTTAAAAAACAAATAATATAATACAGGGTGCTTAATTTCACAACAACAACACTGTCAGTTCAACGGAGTGGGAACTGGCGCTACATTCAACTCACACTCAATAGAGAGGATTCAACAAAAGTATGAGTACCACATTAAATTGACAATAAATAAGTTTGTGTTAAGTAGATTCCTTACTGTACTTCCTCTAATATTAATAAGGTAACCAAATGTCCAATCAAACCAGCATAAACTAAAACCACACCCGGACACTCACACTTTCCGTCAGGTTAACAAGGAACTGTATGGCGGTGATGTCCAGGTAGCTCTTCTTGGTCCGCATTGCACACAGTTGGTTCACCACCCGCTGCATCACCTCAGGGGCGCGGCGAGCACGTCCTGACCGCACCACCGCACCGCACAGCAACAGCTGAGCCACAAGTTGGTCCTGCATTTCCTGCAGCAATAAAAAAAATTAAGGCAGGTTTCCCTGATAAGTATAGGAACGTGTAATGGACTGAAAGATGATAGTGACAAGGAATGTACAACTGACAAAAACTGTACAGCTATAGATACGGTGTAGATATAAGCTCTACCCACCTCCATCGCCTTAACAATAACCATACCACACCGGTAAGTCATAACGATATAATTTTGGAGGTCTTTTGTTAGGTTAGGTTAATGTCCTTGGGGGGGTTCCAGGGTGGGGCGCAGCCCCTTCTGCTAGGCTAGGTTAGGTTGGGTTGGGTTGGGTTAATGTCCTAGCAGGGGGGTCCAGGAGAGGCGCAGCCCCCCCGGTTAGGTTAGGTTATAGTTAGGTTACGGTTAGGTTAGGTTAAGTTAATGTCCTAGCGGGGGGAACCAAGGCTTGTTTGAAGGGATAGGGGGTGTTGGTAAGGAATCGGGTTGGCGGAATTATTATCCAGAATTACCGAAAATTCTATATTCAAATCTGAGTGATCTTTAAAATGTTCATCTTATTTTAAATTTAATTTTACGATTCATACATTATCAACTCATTTTACATATCACTACCCCTTCTTCCATACCTTCTGGCATCCTTGGGAAACACATGAAGCCTCACTTGAGGGTGAGTCTTCTTATTTTTGCCACAAACACAGCAAGACCTCCAGTAAGCCCTTGGCGACATTTTATCAACAAACAACAATCTTCTTCTTGGGAATTTGATGGGGCCGTGCAGGCTGTGGTGCCTCGTACAGCTTATAATTATACCTTAATGATGCAGTGTAATGGTGGTAATTGTATATAAATTAACCTGTCTTTCAATCATCATCTTCTACTTGTATATCTCATTACAGCCACCCATTGACCCATTACAACCCTTAATTAATGGGCAAGATATATATAATTACCTTAATGAAGCAGTATAATGGCGTTATGATGTATATTTAACCTTGTTGTTGTTGTTGTTTCAGGGCTGCGAGGATCCCTTGGGGAACACTATGAGCCCTGGTGATGTCCTATGATGGTATCACAGGCGCAGTAGTTGACCTGTCCTCCATAGGTAGACACAGGTGAGGCGGATGACAGTGTGTTGTTGCCGGGAGGTGTGGACGCCAGCCGCCGCCCATTAAACCTGTCCCAGTGTTGTTTCTTGGTGTCATGGCGGCCGATGTAAACAGAAAACAGTCCCGCCTTTCAAGACGGGAACCCAGGACTGTTTCTTATATTTTATTATACCTGATTGTTTAAGGAAATCTAATGAATAATATAATAATAATAAATGATGAATAATTTTAATGGTTTAGAAAAATGAAAAAAGTAGTATTCGATGACGTATATATAAAACGAAAATCTGAAAATTTATTATACATCGTGAAGCAGTTATATATACTCTAAAGAATAGATTATGATACCTAACGAGATTCTACATAACTATTTTTTATATTGAAGTCACATTAACCACATGAAAAAAATAAATAGAAAATATACCAATCAAAATAGCAAAAATAGAAACGAAACATTAATAATCTAGTTAACCCAATGTAAACGATAGAATAAGATATAAAGAATTATTCAGACACACAATTATTGATAATAAAATCGTACAAGCTGAAAAAAATACGAAAATAACGAAAAATTTGAAAAAACATAATCCCTATATCTCAATTAATATAAACCTTAGAATACTATTGATTATACATAATAAACACAAAAAAATAACAAATTCAATGAACTCAACGCTATGTGAAAGTATGGTAAAGTTTTGCTGAAAAGTGCAAAAAATACATTAACATTACAATATATAAACAAACATCAAAATAAACCTAGTTACTTAACAACGCAAGTAATTAATGATTGTAAAACATTCTAGATTTTTTATTTTACCTTGCTTGTTAATTATAAGGCTGAGGATAAAGAGGTAAGGCTAGGAATTACAAAAATATTTTGGTACTTACACCGGCCCATCAGATGTCAGTGGTCCGGCAGAGTCTATGACACAGAGATAAACAATGATATATATTTCAAAACATAGAATAGAATACCTAACGAGCTTCAACATAACTATTTGTCATATTCAACTTACATTCATTTCATAAAAAGATATTTATTTACACTACAAAATATATGAAAATGTAAATAAACAACAATAACGACATTAAACCAATATAAACCATTGAATAATATATAAAAACATATTTAAACACAATACAAACCATAAAAAAAAAAAAAAAAATCAAAACTGAAAAAAAACTGCAAAAATATCAATATTTTCACATACCCAATACACCATAATTAAACATAAACATACCTTACAGCACCATAAATTAAGATATATTAATAATAATCAAACCGTAAACAATCCATAGAACGCAAAAAAAAAAAAGACAAAATATGTTTAAATAACAAAGCTGTGTATTCACTGCCTGTGGAGTGTGGGCGGCACTCTAACAGGTCACAAGAAGAGGAGGAAGAGGAAAACAGCGCCCAGCTGTTAGTCTGCCGTTGGAGAGTAACCGACCCAAACATGCTCGCGCAGGCTTACCGACCCAAACATGCTCGTGCAGGCTTACGGATGAGATTGAAGAGTGGATTGAGCATTAATTTGTACTAGTGTAAACAGTGTAAACAAAAAATGGGTGGAAGAGGCAAGCGTAGAGGTGGGCAGCAGAGCCAGCAAGGAGAAGGAAGGGGAGAACAGAGACAACGTGGGGACGAGGGGGGAGCCATAGGCTTACCCCCAGACAACACCACCAGTATGACCCGGAACACACCAGATAATCAGCAGGGTGATAATATACAGCATGAAACACTTCTTACTAACCCAGCAAATTGTGGCACATGCAATAGGGCAGTGAGAAATAGTCAAAATGGTTTATTATGTGATCTGAGGTAAAACTAAACAATCACTACTCCACCCCATTCTTTTTTTTCTCCTTCCCTACATACTATACATAGTGTACTCAACACATCTGTGAAGGTTTTAGGCGGGGAAAAACCATTATTTACCACGCAACGTCTTTGAAGTTATGTTATGTTAGGTTAGATTAGGTTGTTTAGGTTAAGGGTAATTCTTAAGAAATATAACTCCACCCCTTTGTTATTAACCTCTTTCCCTCTCCCCAATAAGCTTGGGGACATGTCGGGATGTCGCGAAGAGATCCCAGAAAAGAAATAAACATTAGTAAAATTCCACGCCACGGGAGACTGGTGGGATATCTGACTCAGGTTTTTTTTCAACACTATCATTTTAGTTTTATATTTATTATGGCTTCATTTTTCATTTACTCACTCATGTTAAATGTGATTTTTATACAACTAATGAATGTGATATAATGAACAGAAAAAACAGTGAACTAAATACGCATGAGGCGGTATGTATGGTAACACCTTCATGATGTGCCGTGTGACCTTGACCACACCAAGAACACAGATGGATGCTGGCTAATGTGTTGCCAAAATTGCGTCGTTCTTCAGCCCCCCCCCCCCCCCCCAATAAAAATCTGCCGGTACGTATTATGGGGATCTATGAGCTATGTACTGTTGTTGGAAAGACAAACGGAATACTTTAGTTGATCCGTAAAAATGTGAGAAAACGTATTTTAGTTAAGGAGAAACTAAAATAATAGTCCAAATGTGTAATGTTTCCTCATGGTCGAAGGGTTACTATCCTCCTTGAGTATGAGGATGGTGTGTATGGTGTGTGAGGAAATGAGAATAAGGAAAAAGAGATTAAAACTATGGAGAGTGATTATATACATCCAGAAAGAGGAAAAAAAATGAATAAATGGAACAGAGATGAGGGACAGAAAGGAACATTTATGAGTGTGATTCAAGTGGAAAATCATCCTGTGATGGAAATAAAAGAATATCACTGTAGTGGAGAGGGGATGTCAGATCGAACTATATGAGCTCTAAGTGATCACGAGTTAATAGCGTGATTCTCAAGATCGTGGTGAACTACACACACACACACACACACACACACACACACACACACACACACACACACACACACACACACACCACCACCACCACCTTTGCTTCTTATTATAATTACTCCTAGTGAACTTAAATGAGACCACCACAACTTCGCTACTTATTGAAAGGAGTGATATAAAAAAACTCTCGTCTTGTATCCAGTTCCCTCGCCATCGTCACCCACAGACTTGTAAACTGACGGACAGAGCAGCTGACAGTCCCGGCACGTTCCTCCTCGCTTCCTAAAGTGTCGTCGCTCCATGGGGGAGAACCTGCTTAGAGAGATTAACATACACACACGAAAGAAAAAAAATATATAAGTATAGGTAAATAGAACAAGCCAATGACCTTATATATGTATCCCAAACAAGTAGTAAGATAGCGATTAAGGAGATAAATATGCGACTTGCTAGCTGTCTCAACTGTCTCAACTTCCTTCATGTTCATGGGTGGTGGTGGTCCTGAAAGACTGTCCTGCTGGTGTGTTCTCCTCTTTTCGTGTTCAAATGAAGCGAAACGATTTGAATCCTCGTGGACTTTATTTCTCTCTCTCTCTCTCTCTCTCTCTCTCTCTCTCTCTCTCTCTCTCTCTCTCTCTCTCTCTCTCTCTCTCTCTCTCTCTCTCTCTCTCTCTCTCTCTCTCTCTCTCTATCGAGATCGTGGGGGCTGTGACCTTGTGTAATTTATTATTCTATTACTCGTTATATTCTTGTTTAGAGAGATAAATAGATAAATAGAGAGAGAGAGAGAGAGAGAGAGAGAGAGAGAGAGAGAGAGAGAGAGAGAGAGAGAGAGAGAGAGAGAGAGAGAGAGAGAGAAAAAAAAAATAAAAGAAGAAAAAAAAGAAGAAAAAAGACAAAACAACAAAAAAACATGGTAACCTATGTTGTTGATCCCTTGTTTATAATCATGGCGTCAGATAAGATGCGCTGATGTATGTATACGCTTGCGGATGTGGCAGTGGGTGTCCATACTTGTCCATTCACCTTCATGAGTATATTAAAGATTCATGGCGATGCGTAAATACCACACCTTAAGTCAGGCCTGTCTCCACGGCCTATTATTCAGCAGAAGTGGGTCTGGGTTCGGAGGGAGGG